>VZRL01005608.1:1209263-1431621 GCA_013397895.1 Origma solitaria
GCCACAGCGCCATCTGCAGCTCCCCGGGAGTCATCGCACCTGCCCTGCTGGGCTGGGAGCCCAACAGCGCCCCTGCTGGCCGTGACCGTGACTGCACCAAACGGGAAAGTGCCTGGTAGCCCAGGGACATTTGCCACTGAGTTTTTTTTTTTGTTTTGTTTACTGTTTTTTACCTTGCTCACTGTCTTTTTTATTACTGATTGTTTACCTCATTATAGATACTAGTAAAAAACTCTTATTCCTTTTCCCATACCTTTGCCTGAGAGCCCTTGATTCTAAAGTTGTAATAATTCGGAGGGAAGGGGGTTCACATTCTCTGTTCTAAGGAAGGTTCCCACCTTCCTTAGCAGACACCTGTCTATCAAACGAAGACACAGGGGTAGCTGCTGCACAGACTGTCTGAGCCCAGCTGCTGGAGGGATCCACACAGTGTATGTGCCAATCTTGGTGTATGTGTTCCAATAATCGACCTTCATTCTCATTAGTCAGAGGTGAGAACAGGGAAGGGATATTGATGCTGTGTTTGTGTGAGTGCATTCTCTGTTCGTGCTGTGGTCTGTGTGACTAGCTGTGCGTACACACACACACACACACACACACATACATACATACATACATACATATATATATATAAACTTGGTGTGTGCGTGTGTGCACATGTGACTATTGGTGACTCAGGCTCAGCCTCTCTGCTGGTCAGACCTGTGCATGTGAAGCTGTGGCAGCCTTTTCTCCATTTGGCTACTGGATTAGGTAACTCCTATTACTTCTTCCTATAGGTAATAATCTACTTTTCATTCAGTATTACTCCTTTTTCCAAATAACAGTTGTCATATTTTCCATAATCAGTGTGAAAATAGAATATTTTAAGTAGAAAAAGAAGCAGCTAACAATTCTGCTTTTGTATGTCTCTACAGTTTGTATTCTAGATATACATAATTCAATTCAGGACAATGATAAAAAGGCCCACAAATATTAGATGCCAAAGTAAAACTTATTGAAAAAAGCACAGAAAGTGGGAATTTTTGCCATGCTGTTCTCCTATTGTTAATCATTAATACTACTTCAGGCAGCAATGCCACGTCGTTGTGTTTTGATAAAATTAAAATCAAACCTTGGTTTCTCTAATGATATGAAAATACTTGAATCTCAGTACTAGCATTACTCTATCATAATCCTGTCAATATATTTTAAGAAAAATAGTTTTTCATCTGAGAATAGTAACATCTTTTTAGATGATCCACTCTCACATATGGCTAAATAAAAATGCACCTGCAAAAACTACTATTTCTAGAATAAAGATAAAAGTGCTCCTAAAAATGCATCAGTCACTAACTCTCAGCCTCAAGGGCTCAAAAATATATGCTTAGGAATATTTTCTTTTTAAGGAAATTTCCATTGCTTTGAATAGTAATTTTGCTTAAGGAATATGGAGAGAGTATTAAAGCACAGTGAGGCTGTCATGCTCAACAATTGTTTTGTCCTGCAGAGCCAAGTGTTAGATTGTTGGCTCTCTTTTGATGCCAGGAGCTTCGTTTAATGTCTCGTTTTCTCCTGCCAAATCACAAGCTGGTTTAAACTATTCAAGAGCTTCTTCTGCTTCTGATCTCGTATGTGCAAGTGAAACAAGACAAATGGGTGAGAGGAGATCAAGTGATTATCAGTGGTAAGTAAAGCATTCCAAAGCTTGCAGGTCAATGTAAATGCCTGACTAAAAGAATATTACTAAATTTTATTAATGTGACTACCTGGGGCTTGAATGCAGATAACCAGGGATGTGTATTATGGTCATTTGCTGAGCTCACAGGATCAACTGATTAATAGTTCTCGCATTAATGCAGTTCTCTTAATATGTGAAATGTTTCCCAAACAGTGTCTAATTAGAGAAACTTAATGCCAATTTAATTAGTCAGTGATCACACCCTGTATGATTAATAAGTATTTTATAAATAATTCTTGTGCCTAACAAAGACACGGGGACATCAATATTGGGACTAGAAATCAAGATAGCAGTCAGCAGCCTCATTCCCTGTCCTGCCTTCCTTCTAGAATTGTAATAAGAAGTTAAATGCAACCCATTTAGAAATGAAACTGAGCTGCTCCTGGGCGTGGAAGAGTCCAGTGTAACCATCAGGCCCTTCTTGGCAACTATCCAATGCATTCCATCAACCACACCTAAAATCTGTTATTGTATTAAACTGATGTGTCTTGCTCCCCATTTAGAGCTCTTCAGGAGCTTCCCAAAGGCATCTGTCATGATTGTAACTAGCTATACTTGCCTGTATACCCACCTCTAGCTACACCTTCACCTCTTTATCCCCACCAAGCATTTAACCTACTACCATTATTTAACAACATATGGGACTCCAGGTATAGCTTGGAATCACATTATGTCAGGCATTCCATACATTTGTGCTAAGCTACTCTCTGCAATAAACAAATTAAAAAAATAAACAAAATAGGAGAAATTTCTTTGTCAGCATATATACAGACACTGATAGAGTGATCTGTAGTTCCATTTGGAATGTTATCACCTTATTGTAAAAGATTCATAGCAAGAAAAAAGTTATCTGTCTATTAAGTAAAAAAAACACCCCAAAACCTCAAAAACCTCCTCCCAAACTTCAAAGTAAGTAGGCATAAAGTGTTGTCAAGGCATCCAGAAAAAAACCCAACCTATATATTATTATCTAGATTCATGAGAAACATTGCAAGGGCACTTTGCTTCTATTTTAACATGTACAGCGAACAAAGAGGCACAAACCGCTTTTTGGTATCTTGAAACTGCACTGAATTGGTTTAATCCAGAGAGCATTGACTTCTTGCAGGGACAGAGTCCAGTGGGTCAACAGATAATGCGCTAGAGGTGATCTCCCCTCACTTTGCAAAGGACATTGAGGTGGTGGAGTGTGTCCAGTGAAGGGCAACAAGGCTTGTGAAGGGTCAAGAAATATGTCTTAAGTGGAGCAGCTGAGGGAGCTGGGTTTGTTCAGTCTGGAGAAGAGGAGGCTCAGGGAGGAGCTCATTGCTCTCTACAGCTCCCTGAAAGGAGGCTGTGGTGAGGTGGGGTCCAGTCTCTTCTACTGGGTCAGCAGTGAGAGGACCGGAGGAAATGACCTTAAGCTGAGACAGGGGAGATTCAGAATGGATAATAGAAAAAAATGTTTTCACTGGTGGTCATGCGTTGGAATAGGTTGCCTAGGGAGGTGGTGGAGTCACCATCCCTGAAAGTGTTTAAGAAGCATGTGGATCTAGTGCTGGGAGATGGTTTAGTGGTTTAGGGGTTACAGTGGTAAGGCTGGGTGGACGGTTGAACTGGATTCTTTTCAAGGTCTCTTCCAACTTTGACAATTCTGTGATTCTTAGATTTTGGCCATGTATTCATGGAAACCCCTGTAAGTCAAAGTTTTCTGGTAGTTTGTATAACATGAGTTACACTTCAAGTCAGCTTTCCGTTTGGACTCCAGGAGAAGATTTTAAATAGATTTTGAGACATTGCTATGTTTTTCAATGCTCAGCTGACTCTGCAAGCTGGTTCATGTAAACCTTGAAGGAAAAGTACACGAAAGTGTTAGTAGTTATGACATAGTTTAAAATTTGTGAGTGACAGCAGGAAGGCTTATACAAGGAGGTATTTGTGGAAATTAATCTGCAAACTTACTCTCTCAGAAGGATAAGAGGATGTAGAGTGCAAAGATGTGCTGGAAATGGCTCAGTAAATAGTTCACTATTTTGTGGCCTGCAAATAGAAGATGTGGAAAAAGCTTCTTCGGCAGCAACTTCGTAGAAAAGAAATGGTTCCTAATTGATGAGCATTATGCAGATTCAGACCCTGCATCAGAGGCATAAGATGGTGTTAATGAGAGGTGACATTAAATATTATGTAAATTATGCTTCATGTCAAGAAACGTATGGTACTTTAACCATGGTTCAGGCAGTTTTCACATTCTCTTGTTACATTTGCAGAATACAGCTGTCCAGGCTAGTTATATTTATTCACATAGATGAACCAACACAGACCACAGGAAGAAGCACAGCAGCAGCACTGTGACACTCTGGCATAGCAGCCTTGCCTCGCACTTACAAAGCTTCTGATTTGAGAAATAGTCTCCTATTTCCTCAGTAAGGTCAAGTTTGTGCAGTGGAGTTTTCAAAGCAGACCAACAGCTGACCTGAACTAAGATGTCAGCATATACTAAAACTGTCTGGCGGGGTTTTGTTTGTTTGTTTCTGGGATTTTTTTGTTTGTTTGTTTGGGTTTTTTTTTTGTTTGTTTGGTTTGGTTTTGTTTTTGATTTAAAAGCTAAGGAGGGACAGTGTGCAGGTGGTCTCATGAAAGTCCTCTAAAAAAACACCTATTGGTAAGAGCCTCTAACTTCATTTTAATTTGTTCAGGCTTGAACTCTAAATTGGGAAATCTTATGCATTCGATGGAAGCAAAATCCTGTCTTTCTATGAGTTTCCCTGTAAAGCACTCAGTTAATTGGGTTATTTGTGATGGGTAAAAGCACGTCTTTCTTGGAAACACTTTGTCTTGTTTCCAAATGCATTGTGACATTCTGGCTTCAATGAAGCTCTCAGTTAGTTTATCTGGGGCCCATTAGCACATGTTTGTCATCACCGAGGACCGAAATAGAAAATGGCCTTATTTCTTATTCCTAAGAAATGTTAAAGTGTTAGGTGTGATAGTCATTAAGTCTCCTGATGCAGAGGAAATAATAACAATGATGTTTTTGTTGGGGGATGGGGAGTGGCTGGAATCATGAGGCTTTACAAAAACTGTAATCTCTTACTGGAATGTAGCTTTGGATGGTGCTAGGAATTGCTTACTCACGCTGAGCTGCCCCTGGGAGTCATATGAGACTTTTGTTGTGGTCACATGCTTGCAATCACCATGGTGTAGTACGTTTATCAAAGTCACTGAGGGAATAAAAACACTGTGCTTTTTAAAGCAGGGATTGTGGTATGAAATACAGTTGCTCCATTTCTGTAGAATAATGAGCTCACAGAAACTTTTACCAATGTTCATTTGAATATAGTAATCACCTTCCCTACACTGTCTTATTTTGTACTTTAAAAAGCACAGTTACAATGTGCTTGTTCTTGCTAATGTATTAAAAGCACCATTAAATTATAGAAGATGGCTTATCTATTTAGTTTTTGTTTTAATTTTATTTGGAGGTTAAAAACCAGTACAATAGACTAAAAATTACTCAGATTATTTAAGTATACAATAAGGACAGGGTTTGTTTCATTATGGAAATAAAATTCACCCTATATTTTAGATTTATATATTTATTGTTTAATGAATTTTATCCAATGGGTCAAAAGCTCACAACAAGATATTTACATGCATCTAAAAGTAGAGAATCCTGGAGATAAATTTCCAGTGACTACACCTGCATTCCAGAGTACTTGTGGAGATGGAGACAAACCTTTCTCTGACAGATAGAAATTGCCTGTACAAACATATTCACAATTACACCTCATGTTGGGTTCAGAGCCTGAATGAAAATCCTACATGCAAATACTCCTGGATTCCTGTATTATATGAAAAAAAATGGAGATTGGCTCATGTTAGAATTAACATAATAAAAATTGGTAGATTCCCCAGCAGCAAAATTTGACCTGTTATTGTGTGACCTCATTTAAAAGCTTTGACATACTGTTTTGCATCCTCCAAAATCTGTCCTCACTTCAATAGTTCATTAATTTGACAATTTAGTTCTTAACCTTAAGCACACATTGGAAAGAAAGTCCACTCTGAGGAGTGGTGAATGGGCCAGTTCAGGACTAGCTAGGTGTTATCCCAGTTGGATGGTTCCTGATATTCAACACCTTTAATATTTCTACAGGTAATGGCCTAATTAGCGATACATTCTGCAACAAAAACAGCATTAAAGGAAGATTCCACCGATTATTAGTGTAACAGCTGTTCTCACATAAATAGGTTTTCTGATAAATGCTCGTGTCTTTGCAATATTTTTGACACAGAGGAGAAGTGAGTGCTTACAGCACCTTACATAAATGAAAAAATAAGAAGAAAAGAATATATTATCAAACTAGACCTCCTATGCGAAACCTATAACTTAGGGAGTCATAGACCATCTTTCTGCTTTGAACGATATGCAACCATTTATTATCAGACACCCATACAGTTTCGTTTAGCAAAATTAACATGCAAGAGATTTAAAGCAGTCACATTTTTATAAATATAGAAAAGGACGTGTAGGATAAGAAAATTTAAATAGATCTCATCCTACTTTGGCTTTCCTCCTTTTAATCTTTAGAAAAGAGAGATTTTAAAACATCAGTTTAAACCTGGGTCAGGATAAATATTGGTATTAAAATGTATATAACAACTTCTAAATTTTAATCACATATTACAAAGTCATGTATACTACTCACTGAAAAGAAATGTACTCTCTAGTAAAGGAATGAAGATTAAGATAAGACCATACCTTTTTTATTCATTAGATATTGCTCTCACTCTTAGAATAACAAGAATAACAGGGTGAATTAGTGCTGCAACATCATAAATTCAGAGATTGCCAAATTCAAGTGGGTGTACTTCTAGTGGCATCTCTGATGTCCATATCTGTCTGAAAGCTATCAGATAAACATATGATTAGATAAAAACAATTCCTGACCTGACTTTTTTTTTTAAAGAATAAAAAAAAATGGAAGGAGTGAAGCACTTTGATCTAAGAAACAAGTTTCTGCCCAAAGTAGAATTTATTTTTTATGGACTGATTTTGAACAGTTGTTTTAGACAGTCTGAGTTTTGTTCTATCTAGATTCATGGGCATCTGGATTAAATATTCTTTGGTGCAGGACTTGCAATTAATATGATAAAAGAAAGTAGTCAGTGGGTATCCTGATTGGCTGCTAGAAATTTCAAAACATAGCATGTTCCTGGCTGAAGATCAAGTGTCACATATTGGATGCTCATCACATGTGAAATACCAGGATGCCAACTGCTTTTCATTTAGCCAAGCAACTCTTTGGCCTTCTCCCAGCAGCTGGCTGGTACCCATTCAAAATTCACAGGTTGGTGGGAGTGTGATCCCAGCAATCTTTTATTCCTCACTTTGTTTCATTTTTTGCTCATGGCTTTTCCCCCTCTCCCATCTTGTTTCACTGATGATTGCTAGTTTTCTTCTTTTTTCTCCTCTGTGTATGTATGTGTGCCTTCTACTCCTCTGTACTCCATAATCTCTGCCTTCTTCCTTTTTTTTCCTTTTCCATTTTTTGCTCTCTTCCTTTTTTAGTTCACTATATTTATTTTATTCCTTGTTACTTTCACTCCTCTGCACTTTCATCTAATATTTTGGTGTGTCATTTCTTCAATTTTTCCTTCCTTTGCAAATCAGTCCAAACCAAAGCACATAAAATATATTATATTATCATGTATTGTCAATATATGTACAATACACATGACAGCTGGATAGAGGGCTGTGATATACTGTAGTTTAAAACCAGCTTCTTTAAACGTCCTTCACTTTGGGGGTTTAATCTTTCTGGCCATTAGTTGTACTTCAGGTAAGAGTGAACTGCCAAATTGCAGAGTACAGCCACAGCTGAGTTCCCCCTGTTCTCTAGGGTTATGTGCTAGTTTTCTTAAATTCTTTCTTAAAGAAAAGCCTTATGCTATATTTTCAGTCATCACAGCATTATGATTTTAAGATCATTTCACATAAGGTGAATTTCCTGTCTTCAGTGTCCTAGGAGGTCATTACATGGTTGTAAATGTCCTTATTATGCATTTCCACACACCATTTTAACAATGTTGTGATATATTCATTATATTCCTCACAGCATTTACTTTTAGACCATTATAAGTTTTCTCAGTAAGTTTTCTCAGCATCATTTGATAAATATTGACTTCTTGAAGATATGTGATTAATGAGCGAAACAATGCTATATCAGGAATTGGGTTGAACCCTGAGGTGCTGTATCTCATAATTTTGTGCCTCAAGTTGAGCAATTCATTTGGGTGTTCTTATTAAAATGTTATTCATGTGAGCTTCATAGAACTGATCCTGTGAACACTAAATTTTCTGAGGGCTATTATCCCCTATTCATACAGTCATGAGAAACCATAATTAGACAGTCTAGAAATATCATCTTTAAGTTCTCAGCAGTAATCAAGCAATCTGGAAGCCTGAGAAGCAGCAAGCTGCAGGAGAAATGAGATGTTTGCTTCTGATAATGGATGGTATTTGAGAGAATTGTTTTCACAGATGTACTTTTCCAGAATCCCCCTGGATTTGCATAAGGTGCAATCTAGGTGAAGGAGTTTGGGTCAAAAGGCCACCCTTGGAATCATATACAACACTTTTTTTCCCCCCGAAGATTATCATCTATTTCCATGAGTGTCCCCTTGCATAATGGCCATGATTTACCTTACAATTGAGTTTAACATTATGTAATTTCGATCCTATATCTTCCGTGTCTGAAGTGGCAGCATGTTTTACCAGCTGATACACTCTGAACAGCTAAGTACACTGCACACTGCCTATGTATTTTATTGTGAGGAGAAAGTTATAGCAAACTGGATGTTCAGAGCCCATTTAACTTCTCAAAGCCTGAATATCATATGGAAACATCTCAGTTAATGAGTTTTCAAAATAATAATGTTAATAGTCTTCATACAAAAGTCTTTGGAGAAGTCTTTGGGAAAGAGGGATAAAAATTACAGCTAATTAAATTTCCTAAATTACAGCTTTCTTTCCTGTGGCACTATCCTTTGGTCAGAGCTAGCTTGGTAACAAATTGGTTCTTATAAACTACAACAATTACCCCACACCTCTAGAAAACATTCATCTCATCTAGTGCTACCATCAAAGGCTTCAGGAAGGCTAGTCTAGAAGAGCATTTTGTTCAGAAGTAATCTGTAAATCTACTGTTGCCTCCTGATTTTGCCTCTTACCTGATCATTGCCTTTCTGGCCTATTAAATTAAATGGGGGATTAAATTCTAAATAAAATTTCTCATGGTATCTTTTCTCCTACTTCATCAGCAAGTGAGGTATGTGTTCAAAATTGCCCTGATAATGTAGAATGTCTTCTAAGCTTTCTTGATATAATCGCAGTGACTGAAGCAAATAACTCCTACTTAAATCATGAAAGCTTTAAAAAAAAAGAAGATGGTATCTGGGAAACAGTTGACTCCACTATTCCTCTCCTGTCTGAGGAAAAGGAGAAAGAAGAGGAAGAAAGAAAGTAGCATAGGTCTTAAAGGAGTGCCTTAAAATTCTTCATATATGAATGAGCAAAAGTAGTACAAGATCAACAGTAAATAAAATATGTATATTAGCTATTTGATTTGAACATCTAAAAAGCAAAGGGCTGTATTTGAATTAGTCATCCTTGTCTCCCTTTATAGTCACTCATTGGAGAAAAATAGGAACTTCTAAGTTGTAATTAATGTGATTTATTTTTAGGTTTTACATAAGGACAAGGATGAGATATGACAGAAATACCCTATTTTTATCTTTCGACTATAAAGGGAGTTCTGGCAACCCCATTTCAGATGATTGTGTCTATACTGTAAATGTCTCAGATCATGTGGTACATAACAGTGGAAGAGGTGGACCAGTATATAAATGGCAACTTCCTTGGAATAAGAGGATATTTACAGTAATTGGGAGGGGGAAAAGAGTTTCCTGCAGTCACAGACATACAGAAGCACTTGAGCAGATGGTGGTGGAAGATCAGCCAGAACTACATGTACTTACATAGCCAAGCAAATGTGCAGATCAAGCCTCCTTCCTTTTCCGGAGCCCAAGTATTCAATCAGAGCTGAACTATCATTCTGCTAATGAATTAATGGGTTTACTGTTTAAAAAGTGAACAAAACCAAACCCAAAAGACTATTGTCTGACTAGTCATCATTTTACAGATCAGAGGTTACAAAAAAATCTGATTCCTTCAGATTGAGGACTGGAAGTTAAGATGTGGAAGCAGGTGAATGCAGGGTCTTTTAAGGAATCACACACTAAACAAATTCAAGACAGTAGTATTCCCAGCATCCTGAACTTGGAGTTTTCTTAGTTTAAGGAGAATGCTTGCCAGGAGTAAATTACACATCTCATACTGAAATAGTCACAGAAATAGAACATACCAATGCAACAATTGCAGGAACAGAGAAGGAATCGAACTATTTTCTGTTCTAACAATGTTTTGGTATTTAAAATGGCAGTCCTATGCAGACATCTTTACTTGTTAGATGTAAAAAAAAAATTGCTCATAAATTCCAAAATGCAAAATTCCAAAATCTTCCACTCAGATGTGCAAACATTTGTACAATGCACCAATATTTTCTTGCTAGTTTCACAGCAAAATTTTATTTGTAAACCAAAGTACTCCTTACTGCTGGAGTTGAACCTCTATCTATCTATCTATCTATCGATCTAAGTAAATTTTCACTAAAATTTTAAAATCTGTATGAATTACGTTAATCAGGTTAGGTGAGGCTGTTTCCTCAGCACACATAATTAACATTATTTCCTTAAAACAGCAAGAAAAGGCCAAAAGCAAGTGTAATGAAGACCCATCTAAGGAAAAAATACTGGAAAGGGAGTAGGGGAAAAGAGGAAAGGGTGATTCAAGACAAAGGAGGGTAAATGAAGCCAAATATCGTTTTCATTCTTAAATTCAAGACAGAACTTGAAGACATTAAAAAGTTATTATATTTTAATAATATACCTAATTTTCAGGATAATACATCGTCCGGTGATGCACACAAATCCCATTGCTTTGCAGAACTTTGCTAATAGTGCTCTATCCTTGTAGACAAAAAAACATCATCCAGTCTATCCAATCTACTTACTAGGACAGTTTAACTCATGAAATCTTGCTTTAACTCCATTCTTGCTTTGTTGCTAGCTTTTAGGTGGCATGTTTTTTCATTTACCCAAAAGAGTTAACTTCTATAAGTAGTAACAAAAATGACAAAAGCAATATCAAAGTGCCATTGAAAAAGAAGTACAAAAGTGCTGATTTGGACTATAAGTCATGAATGGACTTACACAGAGCTCACCTTCCATTTATCTAAAATCCTGTTAAAGCATTTTATTTCAACATAAAGCAGTATGTGAGCCAGAGGTAATATTTGCTCTCTTCTTGTCTTGAAGGTCAATTACTGCCAACTATTCTTGCCCTCAGATTCTCATTTTAAAGAAAAATGCACTATATAATATACAATCTCATTCTGTTTTAGCAAAGAATATATAATTTCTATTCTCATTGTAACACATACAATTGTGCTGTGTGGATGAAGGAATATGTGAATAACTCGTACGTATTGGATAAAAAGGTAGTGCCTAATATACAATGCAATGCTAGATCATCTATTTCAGAAAAGAAACAGACAGAAATTTTACAAAAACTAATAAACTAAAATCCTAGGAATATGCTTTTGGGGGTTCACATTGACATATATGTATAGTGTCTACTGGAAAATATCAGCTTTTATATTTAAAGTCCCAGATTTAGATATCAATTCACATTCACACAAGAAGGATAAAACATAAGGATGGTTATAAATCTTTGACCAGTTACTTGCAGATATGGATATGTATTACACCACAAATATACAAAATTACTTCAGAACCTCTTTTTTTTTTCTTTACTTCCTTCTTTCTCTAATCAACTGTTGCATTACTTTTCCTTAAATAGGTAGTTCTTAACGATCTGGATCTACTGTTCTGTCTTTTCTACACTATTTTATTGACACTGTTTACAATAATGGCATCTGAGGAAGTTTCTGGTGTACAGTATACACTAATAACTTCCTTCGAAATTCAAATGTACTTTCTACTGGCACTAATTGTCTCTGTCAAACAAATGGATGGTTTCTAATTGGAATGCATTCACAGAATATCACTGTGTTTGTCACTAACTGGCACGTCTGTTCACATCATCAGCTGAGAGGATAAGGACAGTTTAGACTGAAATGATCCTTTAATTTTTAGAAGATGTTTTTATATATGTCAGAGTTCAAGTGCATGAGCAATATAAGACAGGGATCTAGCTGATAAAGAAAGACCTTAAGACTGTTTTTCAAGCAATTTTGCCACCATTATTTTGTAACCCCTTCCCCAAATGTCCAGCAAGAAAACCCTTCTATCTGCCCACAAACCCCTAAATGTTCTCATTTTCTACAGGAGATAAAGATCTGTCATGGAAAATTAAATTATGTAAAATTTACTTTATTTCTATCAAATTGATGCTTTTATATGTATGTATTTATCATATACAATCTGATAGTTATCTTTTTGGTTTTAAGATATTTGCAACCTGAGGATCATACATGTAGTGGCCAAAATGCTTTATTTTGGCCAAGAACAAAACAAAAGTTTTAAAGTAAAGTGTGACATATATAGAGAAACTAAAATACAGAAGTCTTTTTAATTTTAAAAATATCTTCTTCCATTTACGGAGATCTTATTAATAACTGAGCTGTTCTAAGGTGTTACAAAAGACATGAACTTGCAAATTAACAATGCCATTTAAATCAGTTTGAGTGCTCTGGGTTTTCATCTGACAATTGACATTCATAAGCCTTTTGTTTCGGTAAATCTCCTTGATATATCAGTTAATAAGCTTTGTCGAAGTGTTTGTGGAAACATCTATACAAGTGGTAAAGAATCTGATTATCCTTAAGGATTCAAATATGCATATTTATACTGTTGATCTGTGTACTTTTCATTGTTTTTGTAGTTGAATGTTCTATTAGATACAATACTATACTTCATCGGCTGGTTATTTTTCATGGAAGGATAAAAATATTTCCATTATATAGACATTTCCTCCACAGTAAATATAGTTAACACATAATTATGTGTAACAATATTAAAGTGTGTGATATTGTAGCAGGTGATACAACAGGTGTGGAATATTCAGCACAAGCAGGAGAAAATGCAGATTCCATATTCAAAATCATATACACCCAAAAGAAGCCCATGGATCTCCCAGGAAAAGGAGAAGCAGAAGGCAGAAACAAAAACCAGAAAGATGATGTTGAGTTTGTCACCAGTGATGTTAGGTTTTGTAATGGAGACAAAGAGAGAATCAGGATCTTAAAAGGCATTCTCCAAGGGAATTTTCAGGCTTAAAAAAAAAGTGTAACTCTTCAGAAAGAAAAAAATGGCCACATGATGTGAAAGGGATCATGATTTGACAACAACAATCATTGATAAATTTCATAAGAAAAAAATCTGATTTGTTATGAGTTCAGTCTATCTCATTTTGTTTCTAGTTTATTATTTGCATTTGTTGTGCTGTTTTGTGACTGCTTTACATTTTTCTTATGTTTTATTTGCATTACATTTTTTAAAAGAAAGTCACAGATGTGCCTGTTTAGATTTCACAGATCTATTTATTATGGTAGGAGTAAATTCATATCTTGCTATCAGTTGTGTACACACTGGCAAATTAGCTGACCCAAGTTTATTTGTTATCTGCCCTGATGTAAGAGCAGAAAGTTTAGCTTTACTGTGCAGTAATAGATTACAGTTCTTCTATTATAGCTGTCCCAAGATATGCTCCAGAATGCAGCTTCTCTGTTTCAAAAATAAGATTGTTAGAAAAGCCATATATTAGATCTATTTCTAATTGCTGACAGTAGCAGTAATTTCATGATGGGTACCCATACTTGCTAATTGCATCTTTTATGTTGCACTGTCTCCCTTAACATCCTATTGACAAACACATAAATAGACAAAGAGGTGGATTGAAAATTGCCTGAATTTCTAGTCCCAAAGAATTGTGATAGGAGGCATAAAGTCCAGTTGGAGGCCCATCAATAGTGGCATACCACAAGAATAAATAATGAGACCTGTACTGATTAGCATCTTCATTACTGACCTTGATAATAAGGCAGAGAACACCCACAGGAAGTTTGCAGATGGTACAAAATTGTAAGGAGTGGCTGGTACACCATAGGGCTGTGCTGCCATTCGGAGGGTCCTCAAAAGACTTGAGAAATGGACCAACAGGAAACCCATGAAGTTCAATGAGGGGAAATATCAAGTCCTGCACCTGGGGAGGAGCAACCCCATGAACTGTACAGTACAGAGACTGACTGGGTTGACAGGAAAGGGCTGGAGGTTCTGGTGGACAGCAAGTTGAAAATGAGCCATCAGTGGGTCCTTGCAATACAGAAAGTTAGTTGTACCCTGAGCTGCATTAGGAGTGTTGCCAGCAGGTCAGAAGAGGTGATCTTGCCCCTCTGTTCAGCATTGGTGAGACATATCTGGTGTATTGTGTCCCGTTCTGGCTTCCTGGTACAAGAGTTATATGAAACATGTAAACCCAGTAGAGCGACGCTGAGAATTGAGTGACAACAAGCTCTAATAGGGATTTGCCTTATTCCTGCCCCCAGCAATGAAGTGAGATGGTGTAGAATAATCTCTTAGCCGCACCTATGAGGCTCCAGGCTCTGCACCTTCAGGGGTACAGTAAAAAATTAACTCTGTCCTGGCAGGAACCAGGACACTTTATTATCACTCATCCTGTTTAAAGTTGCTTATCTCTCTTTCAGCAATGCATTTAAATAAGAATAACTTTAGGACCAAGATTAAACAAATTCCCTAAATAGGACTATTCATATTTTAAAACATACACATATGCTTGAATCAGGGTTCAAATGCTTCAGCTATTCCTCTTCATGTTGTTTTTGGATTGGATCAAATCATGTTCTCATGAGCCTCATGAGTAATCATATAATCATGAATCATGCATTCAAAAAAACAGGACAAATCATCAGTTCTATTTGTTATGCAGATAGATCATCTGACTAACTCTAGATGTTTCTGAATGAATAATTGATTCTTGCCCACTATCCAGTGCTGTTACCTAGTCTAAGGTTTTTTGCCTCTATAGTATTCTTTTAACTGGACTGTAAAGGCCATTCTACATGGTCAGGTCTTATGGGTGATATTATATCTTTTAAAATAGTGAGAGGCTTGAAGCTCCTTGCATTTAAACCACTGGAAAAAATATGGAAAACAGTAATGATACAAGAGGTTTGGCAGATGGGGACATTATAGAAAGATGCCTCCTTTTTTTGAGGCTTCACAGAATTTCACTTTTTACAGTGAGTTAAAGCTCTGCTTCTCTGGGAAAAAACTGTTGCACATAGTATTCTGACTTAAAAATGCCACAGATGTCAGCAAAAAAATCAATACTGCTTTGTGCAGAATTTTCTCTAGCTCTGCATTTGCACCAACCCTCTGTACATTCCTCAAAGAGCTGGTAAATCCCAGACTCAGTTTGGCTTATGATCTGAGTGCAACAATAGTACATTTTACTTCTATAAACACTTTTTCTTCAAATCTGTCCTCCTTGGGTTTCTTGACAGTTTTCAGGTCACTGCTTTATGTTTTGAGCTTGATGGGCATCCTTTGACCCAACTGTTGTTTTTTACATCCTCAGATATATCATCCTCAACGGATCAGGTTTTGTTGGTAAACTGCATTACTTTGTCTAATAATTTCAAAGCTTGCTTAAAATTGTCTTTTATTTATAGATGTATCTTTATGCTAAACTTTACCTGTCTTCAAAAGCTGTAGCAACCATTTCACACAAAAGAATAGCTGAAAGAGGCCATGCTGTATACAGAGCAGCCCTTTTTTCTGTTCAGTGCTGTGTGAACAGCTAAACTAGTATGAAACACTACTGCAAGTACACTGCAAAAAAGGTCAGTGCTTCTTTTTATCCTTGGTGCTTCTTTTTTTTTCCCCTTGATGTCCCATTTACCTTTGACCAGCAGCGTCTGACAGCTTGGATTTATCTGAGGCAGTCAGAGTAGAGCAGCTCTGTGTCACTGTGTCTTTCTGCTATCAAAGGAGCTGGGCGTAGAAGAAAACGGTTTCCAGGGCATTGTGACCATATTCAAGGCTGGCAGAGCACCAGTAGAGAGCAAAACTAACAGGTCTTTTATTGAAAATTGCTGTGTAACTGTGAAAAGCTATCCTTCTTTATGAAAAAGCAACTCTGTTTTTGCTATACTGTGACATTTCTGCATAAATAATTTAAAATGATAAAAAGCAAATATGGCATCATTCCAACAAATCCTTTCTTTTTGTGTGTCTGTGTTAATTAATGATTGCTGGTTGCCCTAATTTATTAAAGAGATAATATAAATCATTTGACCCACTTGCAGGTGTTTCACCTTCAGCCTTAGCAAAAACTGCTTGTCTCTCTGCAATAATACATGTGCTGTCAGCTCCTCCTACCCCCTCCATGACAGAGGCTGCCCTTGTGGTAAATGTCTCTTCAGCGTGACTGGCTGCACTTTGCTAATTTACAGTGAATCAGTTTGTTACTCTTTCAATTGTGTAAGCTCTGAGGCACTGTCAGACTGCAGCAGGCAGTGGGCTATGCAGAAAGGTGGTTCCGAGCACGTGGGGGGAGCACTTGGGCTCAAGATGCTAATTTCTGCGAAATGTGAGCTGCTGACTCAGAGGCTAACAGCATCTACACAGTTTCATCTTTCACAGCTTTACAATTCCCTCTCTGGCACACACATATTTTTCAAAATAGCAAAATTTTTTTTCAGCAAATGTATTGCTCACAAAAATATGCTTATGCTTCACCACCACTTCTTAAGAGATTAATTTTTTATTACACTGTTAATCAAAATATTAATACATGGAAAATTTATGTGATTCAGTGGCTCAAAAGGGTGCTGTGGTGGATTGTGAAATAATAAATGTGTGGGTGAAAACAGAGAAAAATGAAAAATACTGTATTTAACTTTGGTGTATCCACTATATTGAGGATTGAAAATAATTCATAGGTTATCAAGAATTTCATATACCTGGATTATTATTTTTCATGCGTGGTGCATTTAAGTTCAACCTGCACTGTGACAGTCAGCTTAAACAAGATAGAGCAAGGGGAAGAACACCCCCGAGAATAAGTTTCTCTGTCCATTTTGTTACTGTAGGGGATGGAACAGTCTGAGCACACTGTGATCAGTGTTTATCAGGCAGAGGATCATCATATCATGCAGAGAACTGTGGATGATTTGGGTTGGAAATGGACCACCTATGGTTATCTGGTTCAACCTGAAGTTCAAGTCCAGGGCCAGAACAGACCAAGTTACGCAGGAAGTTGCCCAGATGAGTATTAAGCCTCTTCAAGGATAAAGATTGAGGGATTTCACAGCTTCTCCTATTTGGCTACACTCATGGGGAAACCTTTTCCTTCTAATAACTAATGGGAATTTCCTGTCTTACAGCTTGTTACTCTTGGCTTTCATCCTAACACTGTGCACTTCTGAGAAGAGTTTTGCTCCATCTTCTCTCTAGCCTTCTAGTGGATGAGGTAACATTAACCTTTACTTCTTAGGATACCCTTAGCCTCCTCCTTTATAAACAAATCCAATTTTCTCAACCTCTTCTTAGTATGCTGTGTGCTCCAGCCCCGACTATCTTGGTTGCCATGCATTAGACTCACTCCAGTGTGCCCATGTTCTTCTTGTACTGGGGATCCCAAAACGGACACAACACTCCTGAATTCCAGGGTTGAATAAAAATATCGATGCTGATTTTAACTCAACTTATGCAGCCAGAGACAGTAGCTATATTATCATATTATCAGGCCTGCAGAAAGCAAAAATGATAGACAGCAATATTCACTGTCCTTTGTTAATTTTCATATTGCACACTAAAGCCAGTTATCTGACTGTGTTAACAATTGTGTAGACCGAGATCGCCACCATTGGATATTCTTCTCACCTATGGTATCTCAAATGGTCCTAAAGAATCTTAAGGATGAAGAAAGTATGTTTAGACACTTACGGTATCTTCGTCTAGCTCATCACATCTCAAGTTAGACCATATTTACATGAGTGGAAACACTATGGGAATCAAAATCAGATTAGAAAAAATAATGTTTTGATATCTCAGAATACTTAATGGTTGTAAGAAAGGAAGCTTTTAAAAATATGTCCATATTTAGAGCTGGCAAACACTGATTTATGACTGTAAAAACAGAAATTGTGGCATTAAATAGCCAAATTTAATTTTGCTCATGCAATAGCGGCTAAAACCCCAGTATAATAAAACATTTCCTGAAAAGGATTTGTGCAGCACAGGCAAGTTCAGCTGGAAAAGGGCCAATAGTAGAAACTGCATTTCAACTGAGTCAAGTACAAGTAACTTTGGAAATTGTTAGAAAGTATTTCTGTATGTAGTTACTTGCTTCCATTGCTTTTCAAATATTGCATTGTGGGACATTATCTCAACAGGAAGGAAGGAAGGAACTTAGTACCATTCAAAAAGGACTAAGGGCTAGGAAATGATGATTAGTGACTGCTAGCAGCGTAAAGTTTGTTGGGTGGCAAGAGTCCTTTGTGGTCATTTATGAAGAAAAAGGATTTTCTAGTAGCCTTCCACATCTCTTCATAACAAAACCATAGCAACCCCCACGCAAAGTATGTGAATGAATGTGTTGCTGAATGCCTGTTTTGTGGGGAATGGCTGGCAGTTTTGGACTTGTGGCCCTGGCAACAATGATGCCTGAATATTTTCCTATAAGTACTAGAGTTGTCTCAGACTCTCAGAGTGAAGGAGCAGAAAGGATCTTTCTAATAATTTACCCTCACTGCCAGCATATTCCAGGCCATAGAACCTCCCTCCAGCCTTGTCTGCTTTAGACCCTTAAATTGTGCTTGAACTACAAAGTTGCTGCTTTTCAGCATTTATGGCGCTACCTTGAAAATGTGCTTGTGAGGAATAGTCATCTTGCAATTCGATATCAGCTAGAAAAATCTGTGACCAGGCTATAAAAACATTTCACTGCTTTTTATTAAAGAACAACCAAACAGCAAATAAACAAAACCAAAATAGAGCTAAGCAAAGTCTGTAGGAATTAATGGGACACACAAATACACCACCTAGTAGAAATACATCTCCACTTAGGGAATACAAGAAGAGGTAGAGCTGTAAAATATTAATGCTTGCCCTTGACATAGATTAAAGAACTGAACACGAAGTTTTGGCTGAGAATCCTTAAACAACAAAAAAAGCCAGGACTCTTTAGTATCTAAAAAGAACTCTAAAATGAAGAACACAAAATTTCCCTTTTTTATTTTTCCCATTTATCTGGATCAGTAATTTAATTGCTGAATGGAATTGACTGAAATAGGTGAAAAATTTTAAAATAATTTGTAAACAGCTGTGATTTTGTAAGATATACCTGTGTGAGTCTACACCTGCATCTGAAGGTGACTGACTGATCAACGATCGACATGAAAATTTCTCACTCTCTGGATAGTTTGTTGGGGGTTTTGTAAGACATAAGTGACTAGTTTTATAAATAATGACAGTCTCAATAACTACGTACTATTTTTTTAAAAAACAAGCAAACAAACAAATAAATACCTTGGGTGCCTCAAATCTTCATGCAGAAGATTTGGAAATAATTGCTCCAGAAGACAAAGGACTACAATGCAAGACTGAAAGGAGTTAATTTTCAACCTCAGCTTCTTCTAAAGGTTGAACTGGAGAATGTTTTGAACTAGCATGATATGACTTTCAGACGTCAAGTCCATACAGGGACCACCATCTTAATTTATCTGGTTCTTGAAATAATCTTTTGCAATGTTCAGATATCAAGTTTTGAATTCTCCTTATGCCTGATCATTTCACCAAACTCCCTCAGGGAATAGAAGTTGTAGCATGAATTCTATGTGCCTTTTGAGGATTTATCTTCAAGGAAGCATGAAGATTGTATTTTCTACATCCTCTTTGCTTTTGGGGACACCTCTAGGCAGTTCTCCCCTTCATCACATTATTATGGTTATGATTCTCTTCTAACTTTTAATGACACAAGGACATCTTGTTTCACTTGGATTAGGACAAGCACAAATGCTGTAAATCAGTATTTGCCCATGATCTTGCCCACCACCTTGTTCTGACTTCACAGTCTCCTCTCTTTGTGCTTCATTTGTGGTGACATGCTGGTTTTTTTAAATTTTCTCTCTGATTGGATCCAAAGATAATATAAATTTAATTAAATTTAATTTAAATTTAATTTAAAAATACACAACAACAGCAAAAAGGTGCAAAACTTAAAATATTACTGGTTTCTCTGAGATGCCACACTAAAAATTTGAGGGTTTGGAAAATACAGGGAGCTCTTCTGCCTTTAATACCTATGGCTTTCATGTTCATCAGCCACTGAGAGCCTTTTATTGCCTTGTAAACTTGCAAGCAATTACCTTTCTGCTATTATATCGTCACATAAAATGGCTCTTCTTTATTCTTCCCCTCTGTGTCTCTTCTTGGTGTCATTATCATTTGACAGAAATGTCTCTCACTCTTGGGATGCTGCATTTCCAGTGTTCCTATGCAGAATATCTTCTTTAAGAAAGAAATTAGAATTACAAACAGAAAACAAAATAAGAATTACTGGACAAAGAGAAGCATTAGCTATTTAAGATTTTTATTAGTGGGACAATGATAATAATGTTTATTTAAAAAGTTGTTTAGTTAGTCTAATAAAATTAATCACAGTGACATCCATTCCCTGCAAATGATCAGTCAAGCTCTCATGTAGCAATGTAAGTTATAATGATAAAAAACTAAAGAGAATCCAAAAGGGAAAGTAGAGTAAGTATGCACAGTGTGTTGAAATCAAGTAGGACAAATCTTCTGCTGGCATCTAGTGATGTAGTGTCACAAAAAATCCTGATATCACTCCTGCTGAGGATGTCTTGACAGATCTGTTTGGGTTGCAACAACATGAAAGGGGGGAGAATTCAGTCCACTAAAGCCCACTAATGTATAGTCAGTGGGCATTTTTTCAAATTTCTCCTTTGGAGTACACTCAAAGGTTTATAAAAGAACAAAGTAGTGACAAATGTGTTCTCTTGTCACTTGCTTGGAAAATTGAGTTCTGTTCAGTGTTGTGAAGAGAGCAGAAAGAACACAGTGTGAACAAGAACATCAAGACCTGAAAATTTCACTTTGATCTCTTTCTTAAGAACTAACCAGGAGCACTGTGACACTCTGTAAGGAGGCTAGGTATTTCAAAAGTTGTAGTTGTGTATGATGGTGGCTTTTACAAACAATGGAAAAGTAGTCTCATTTGAAGTTCACAGCACTTTTTTTTCCTCTGATACTATGCAGTGTGAATCCTCTTTGCCAAAATGCTACTGGGCCTCATAAACTAGGTCTAGTGACAAGATCCTTTTATTTCTCCCTTTTTTCAAACCACATAACTACATGAATTAAGCTCTGTATATATCTCTAGTGATCTGCAGGCTATGGGTCAGGCCCTCTTTAACCCCAAATTTTATTTCTATTATCTAATCTCTTCATGCTGTCCTGTTAAATGCTGGACATTCTATAATCTTCAGGAAGGAGACTGAAAAAGACTATGAAAAACACTGGAAGCTCTCATGTGTGAGATCTGGTAGGCAATATATATTTTGACACTGTCAGGAATGGAGCATGGTAAATAAAATGGGTGGCATGAACAAGTCTGTCTGCAAAGAGAAACAAAGGCAGTAGACTTTAAATTTACCAGCTGAATGATACAATGCAGTATATTTCTAAATGCTTGAGCCCAGAAGAGGAAATAAAATGTGAACCAGAGTTGTTATTTTTAAGACCCCTTAATTTGTGGTCTCTCTTAAAGCCTTAGAAAATATTTTGAAGTGTTTTTTTCCTTGAATCATTTTTTCTCCATATCTATTTTAAATGTCCTGATTGATCTCCCAATTTTTCTTCTTCTAAAATTTCTGTGGCAGATTATTTGCATACTCAGTTTCTGCATAAATGTCGTATAAGTTAAGATTTTAAGAATTTGCACTTAAACCAAAGATTAAAGTGAGCTTTACTGACAAAGAAATTACATCAAACAAAGCAAGCTGGCCTTATCTTAGGAAACAATCTGTCATTATGGGCAGATTTAATTTGAATTATTGAAGTATAATTGTTAGATATTAAAAAGACTCAAAGTGAAAGAGTCATAGTCATTATCCTTTAACTAGAGTCTCCAGATGCTACTATATTTTCACATGACATAAAGGTCTAGTTCAAATCTTTCATTGCTAACTTGGATTTATCCACCCTGCAAGAAATTACTTTTCAGATTAGCTTGAACTTTATTACGCATTTTATCATATTTTTTTCCTAATGTGTAACACAAAATGAATCATTAGGATTGTTTAGTAAAAGGGTATTAGACAGCCTGCCTGGAAAATTTCTACATAACTGAAGTCCATTAAACATTTCGCTTTATGTAGGCTTTGAAATACCATATAGAACTTCCCTATAGAGTGTAGAATGCCACAAATAATTATATAAATCTTTACAAAATCTGTGTTCCTTGAGTCTTAGCCCTTACAATCTGTCAAGGCAGAATGGAAGTCTGAATGACAGTTCTGACCGCAGAGAATTCACACTGCTTATGTAGACAACTCGATCTGAACCAAGTAGATGGGTAGTCTATGCCATCTTCCAAAATTCGCTGTGAATAGACTGTGACGAAATTATCACTCCAGGGACAATCAAGATGAGTACATCTGGAGTAATGCCACGCTAAGCAGAGATTCTAAGAATATTACCAGTAGGATAGTCATAATTTGAACAGACATGAGGTTTTGTATTTTAAAGAAGGAATTACCCTGGCTTCCAGGCAACTGATGCTGTATCTTTGAGCAGCCATACACAATCAAACTTGTGGTGACTTCCTCGTGCTTCTTGATGGTGAGCCCCATAATAATGTCTTGCACACTTTCAGTATAATTTGAACAGAACCTCTGCAAATTATATCTTTAGGTGATTTCTATAGTACACACAAAAATGTAATATTAACTTTAATTATGGTCTCTTTACATTTTTAAAGTATCTGTGTTGTGAATATCACACATTGCTCAAAGAAAAGTTCAAATAACTGAAAAGCAAATTGTAGAGTTTATATCAAGGTTCTGCTGACAGTAATTATTAAAAAAATCTCCAAACCAATCACATTTCCTCACTCCCAAACATCTTCTGGTACTTTGGCTATCCAAGAAGCCCAAATAGATTTAATTTAAAAAAAAAATCACATCTCAAATTTTAATTATTTGTGATATTGGGTTATTAAATTGAGTTGTTCATAGTCTGCTTCTTAAAAACATTTTGTTCTCTGAAAGAGTCCTGAATGTGCCTGCCAAACTAATGAACAGTTTCCTAAAGGAACATATTATTTCTGTTGCCTGTGTTCTGTGTTTGGGGCCAAAAGACTTTCAGAAGTTGAAGGTTTGCTTTTGTCTAAAAAAACATTAAATAATTTCGATTCAGTTTATACCCGGAAAACATCTCTCCTGTCCGTTCCCTGCCATGATACAGTAGTTTCTATCACAAGTGGGGCTTATGGTGATAGCATTTTGGAGAAGACATCCTTACTGAAGTTTTCTGAAGAGGTTATTTATGTGAGCAGGCTATGTAACATGTATGACCAAAAAATGAGGAACGCAGCAGTGATTCTGCCTTGACAATGGGGTTGGACTGCATGATCTCTGTGAAATATAGATTACTTATTACTTAAACTTCAATGGTCTATGATGAAACTATTTTACCATCATCTGAATTAATGACATTTAATGAAGTAAGAAAAATCTTCAAGTCTTGCCTTCAAAATTATCAATACATTTCTTAGCGCAGTAATATTGGAAATTATTGACAAACAGTAAACTATTTTTCAATCCTGAATAGTTGTTTAAAAAGCTGTAAACTCATGCACAAGTAACCCATAAATCTCTTACTCCCAGAATTTTCAGCACTGCTTTCCTGTGCCCATTATATGTACACAGTCGTGACTAGTTTTTGGCTGCCTTGCCTGTGTTTGTAGTTTATAAAACATTAATTTTGAGTCAGTTGACATTTCTTATTTCAGTTTATCTATAAGTAACTTGTCTTTCCTCAACAGATCCAAAGAACTTCATGGTTGTTCTTAGCAACTGACTAAAATGCATGAGAATTTGTGAAAGAGTGCCAAGGAATGTTAGACACTAATTGTCATTTTTGAGAAACAGTTCAGCAGAAAGTTTAGATGATGTACAAAAGAGGGAAGAAGTGTGAATTGTCCACTTAATCCTAATCTTAGAACACTGACAATGTTCAGATGCATTAGCATGAGCAAACAGACCTTGGAGGTAAGATACACACTATTATCTTCTGCAAGACATTATATTTCAGTACATGGTTAGGAGTACATGGGCAATGAAATCTAAAATCAAAGTTCTTGTTGAAAAACTTGCCAGCAAGTGATAGACATTCTTTTGAAAGACAATAAAAATTGTAATTATCAAGTAACATTATCTTCTTTTCTATACTAAAAAAGTAATCTGTTAGTAGTCCTAGAGTCACTTCCATTTGTGATGTGCACTGTAACACTGCAAGAAGTATGAAACTTCTCTGATGTCATAAAGCATTAAATGTGTTGTCTGGGAAGTTTTCTGACTGCTCTTAGTGGTGAAACTGTGACTTACAACACTGCTGAGATACGCTTCAAATAGAAAATTTCTTTTTGAAAGAAAAGTGGTCTTCCATTCTGAAATTTTCCAGTGAACCAGTAAATAGTAGTACTCATAATATTCTCAATACCATATCCTCAAATTTTCAAGGCATATGTTACAGATATGGATCAGGATATGCAACAGATATTTTCGTGACACAATCAGCATAATGAGTAGTAAAAATAAATCATGTTCCCACTACTAAAGGCACTTGTATAATCATTAGCAGCAGAGCTGGTAATGAGTCCTAAACTGCAAACATGATCCACATGGACAGATACCATCTAGATGACCTCATGAATGTATGTTCTTTTACCATTATTGAGACTTAGATTGATAGATCTTAATCAAATCACGTCTGTTTCAGTGATCTGTGGACTTAAAAATGGCTGTGTTACATGTAGAACTGAAAATAAATTGAGGTGCTGTACTTGTAATTCTAGACACCATGGTTATAATTGTCGTATTCTAATGGTGTGGCTTAAACAGACATATTTGTTATGTAGATGGCATATAAGTCACCAGCAACGGAGATATCACAACTGAGGTTCACTGTGCACACATGCTTGGACTAAAATTACCTGAGATAACAAGACAAATATTGAATTATAAGGGTATTTGCTATTTGAATGCTTCAAGTTATTGACATTACTTTTCCTGGGTGTTGTGTGTAGAAGGGAACAAAGGGTTTTCAAAAGTTTTTTTCAGACACATTAGTTATAATTCATTTTCCACCTTAATGAGGTTCCAGATAACCTAATACAGTCAGTGTGGTTACCCTGAATTTTCAGTGATCAAAAGATCTTTGATCAAGGTAGGTTGTTCAATTGCAATTTGTAACACAAAACATTGGTTGGTTCTTCGCAGATTCATATTTCTTACAGGCATGAGAAAATATATCAAAAATTTTGAACTTAACTATCACTGTCCCCTAATAAAATAGATTGAAGATGTTTTTTCTGGAACAATAATTTTAATAAAATATAAAAAAATCAGAAGTCCCCTGAAATATCATTATTAAATATTATCAAGTTTCTGAATTTTGGAATGTCAAAGACTAGCCATTCTAAAACTATCTGTAGAATTCTAAAATGCAAAGTCCAGGGTTTTCAAATTATGGAAACATGTTTTGATGAATATTGCAGAACTTATGTTTAGCTTCTGTTTTGGTTTTGGGGTTTGATTTTTATTGGTTTGGGGTTTTTTTCCATTGGTCACAGAATTTGTTGGTGTTACACTAGCAGGTTTTAATGGAAAATAAATATATTTTCCAAACTGCGAAACACTAAGCCAGTGCAAAAAATGAGGAAAATTTAACCCTCTTTTCACCATCATTTTTCATTGAACCAATTTCAAATTTTTTTCTATGTGTTCCTCAGCACAGACATTTTGCCTTGATGTGTGATAATCATCATTGAAATGTAGCAAATGTACATGAGTCTTTCACATAATTTTGCCATTTTTTTTGGATAGTTTGCTGCATCTCCTAAGCGAATGCCTGAGACCATATTAGCACTTCACATGATGAGATAACTATGTTTTTCATTTTAATTAAATGAGTTCTTAATGTCACTATTATTGCTTATTAACTCATGAAGTGTAACTCTTTGAAACTCTTGGACAAAGGTCTACTGATTCCATAGAGCTGTGTGATTCAAGAGCCTAAGGGCCAGATTCTGGTATACTTCCTCACCATTTCAGCCTGTAACCTCATTCTTTTAATTAGCATCTCTAACAAATACTATCAATCTCCCTATTGGTACAATAAGGAGTCAGATTCTCACATTCAACTTTCAAATATGAAAAGTTATGAAAAGAACATTTCTGTTCATAAAGTCATTTTGAATTACTAATTTTCACATGCTTTCCATTATAAAAACAAGTCCACAAACAAACAAACAAGAAAAACCCCATGGAAAACAGATTAAGGAAACTAAAGCCTGAATTACAAAATCATTAAAGATTAAATATCGTTCTTAATTCTCATTTCAATAGACACAGAAATAGCACCCCAATTGTTCAGAAATAGGTGTTCTAACTTGCACATTTCAAGTGTTGAACCATGCTTTTGACATTTTAATACTGATATACATTATGCAAAAAGAAACAATAAAATCCTGCTTTTTTCCACCAGTTCTTTAATAGACAAAGGATGATGAGTATGCTAAATACTTTCTCTGCTCCATTTTGCACAGAGGGAAGGCTAAAACAGACAAGATTAGCTGATTAGAGCTCTGTATTTGTCACAGAAGAAGTAAGTAGAATAAGAACAGCAAAAAGAAATGAACAATTTTAATATTGAGATACAAAATATTTTTTTAAAAGCAAATGCATTTAATTCTCATATTGCTCAGGCAATTTCTGAAAACACTAAGAATAAAAAAAAAATCCTTGTTACGTAGACATTCAAACTTACCTAAGTAGAAAAAGTCCATCTATGACAAATGAAAATACTGTTCTATATTGCTGATTTAGTCACTATTTTCTCATATATGTATGTCAGGGGGAAATTCCTCCTCAGTATGATTAAAAAGTCTGGACTCAAATGTAATATTTGATCTGACCCTATGAACTTCACAAGAATAAAATAGATCTAACAAAAAATATTTCATGTGTTCAGGTTCAAACACCTAATTAGCCATCTCAAATGACATAAATTTATTACAGGCACAAGTATCTACATTCCTGGAATTGTTCGAGGCCAGGTTGACTAGAGGTCTGAGCAACCTGGACTAGTGAAAGGTGTGTCTGCCCTGGCAGTGGAGCTGGAAATGGATGATCTTGAAGGTCCCTTTCAACCCAGGGCACTCTATGAACTACTGTATTTGATTGTCCCACTATTTAAAGCCTGGCTAAGTGTTTAATATTATGTTTGAAGGTGTCTGCAAATTTCATAAATAAATAGAATTCATAGATGTTCTACCTTGATATACCATTCCGCACTTACTAGTCCTGACAGCAACTGCCTTTCCAGGATATGTTTTGAAGACTAGGAAATTCACCTTTTACTATAAAAAACCTGAAAGCAGAGAGAACTGGATTTAATGGGCCTGAGAATGTTGAATATTGAAAAACGCCTGGTATTGAGTTAATAAATTCATACACGTACAAACTAAAAATCAAATGAGACTAAGCAACACATAGCTAGGAAAACTCTGGTATGCAACGTACATCACAACCTAAAAGAGAGAAATTGGTGAACAAAATAACTATTATTAGATTCTTAATAGTAAAATCTCATGATTATATGTCCTGCAACTTGTGGAGCTTCTACACAGATGTGATGGTTTCAGGGACTAACAGATGGAAAATCTCCAGCTCTAGAATCAAAAAGATGAGGAAACAAGCGTTTATGCTACTTCTGAAAATCCAGTCTTTTCCTGGTGAAAGTATCACAAACTTCTCTGGGAACTGTGCCTATAGGACACAGGCCAATGGTCACAGAGCATAAACTGAATATTGTCAGCCCAGGTAGTTAGACACCAGCAATCATGAGCAGCTGTCTAGAAACAATAAGATAGCCACACTTCCCCCATCCTATTCCATATCCCACTCAACATACATTGGTTGTGTATTTTCTCTCGTTCCCTTGGCAGAGAAACAAATTACAGATGTGGAATGGCTCTAGTTTTCTGTTGATCATATGCCATATGGAGCTTAAAGGTGGGTCTATCAACCTGTAAGTGCACGGTTTTATTTTCCTTCTGTCTGAAAGCAGGAATAAAAATAGTGGTTTTGTTAGTGAATATCTGTGGGACTGACTGGGGGATTAAAATTTTGGTTGCAATTATGTTGACAGAATATTATATTTTCACCTCCCAATCCCTTTTATGAAATGTTTGCTCTTCATAAGAGAGGCACAGATAAAAAGCTATAAATCTAGTAAGAAAAGAGTGCCTTTTCTCTTTTTGAAGATACATCATAAATAGCTTTACAAGAATTCTCAAGAAAACTGCGTAAAATGCGTAGTTAAAGTAAATGTGTAATTAAAGAGTTCTAATTAAAGTAAGTAACAAAAACATTAATAAAATAGTCTTAAAAAGAGGGGGAAAGAAAATTATTTAATCCCTTCTGTTACCTTGTGATGTCTCAGTGCCCAACTGCATGAAATGTGAGGGTAGGTAAACATTAGCAGAGAGTAAAGATAAGGTCACCCTAGGCGGGCTTAGAGAAAGGGCAGGTCACCCAGGGCAGCCACCCTGGATGCTGCAGATAGTCTTCTTCAACAATAGGAGAAAGAATGAAGTAGCCAAAAGAGCTCTCTAGGGCCAAGTGTGCATTGTATAGGCTAATTACCCAGCAGTGACGAAACAGATAAGTGCTGGAACACCCAAAGAGAATCCTTATTGTTAAATATAACCTCAATATTGGTGTTTTGTCATATCTTTTCATGACCCCTATCTCAAATCGTAGTTTAGGTAAACACAATTCTACCCTTAAACTTTACTTTGAGATAAGATTCCTCCTGGGTAGTCTGACAAATGAAGAGGCATTGTATCTTTGTGGGTGTGCCAGGCGTTAAAAGCAGGGCACGGTACGGAACTCCTCATTCTGTGCTGACCATCTTGGTATATTTATCCACAATATCTGAAAAACTGTAAGGCTATTTTTGCCTTACAATTGTAAGGGCTCACAGTGATTTAGACTTTCTGAAGAGGAAATCTGTGATCATTTTCTGACACTTTCTGGGATCTTCTAGAAAAAATTTTTGGAACACCTCTGGATACTAGAGAAAATATATGAACGGAAAGAAGTTTTATCAGGTTCCAACGTGAGTTAATGGAAATCTCTAATAAGTCTAACAATACATGCTCTGATTTTATCACAAGCTCTATTCAATGTGAAATCACCAATAATGAAGTAGTAACTTAGTTCTTTACAAATACATAATGCCTTTCTTGCCATATAAAATGTTTCTGCTTTGCATATTTGTTTTTGTGGGTAGAACAGTCATGTACTAAAACTATGTAATGCCATAATCTTTGTAAGGAAAGAGGAAAAGAATGAAAAAATAGAGAGCTCAAAAAGATAAATAATTTAAGGGATAGAGATAAGTTCAGCAGAGATTTTTATAGAGTTGTGTGCTAATATCAGGAAAGATGTTTCTGACTGGGGTGAGTGGGTAGGTAATGCAGATATGAACTGCATGTAACCTTTACAGAAAGTTTTAACTTTCCAGATTGGTGACAAAAAAAAAGAATGGAAGAGAAAAATATGCAACCAAGACTCATTTGGCCTGAATCTGTAAAAATGAGAGTCAAGCATAAACATAAGAAACTGAAACTTCCTAGTAAACATTCCTGTGCATTAAAGACACATTCATTCAAAGTATATATGCTATAAACACATATAAAAATTTAAATTTATGTTTATGAACTTCCAGTTACCACTAGAGATGCACTTACAAACTATTCAACTGATTATTTATTTAAAAAACACGAAAACTTGTTTCATTTTCTTAACTAGCCCTATCTCTTAAATTCTGTGGTAGTCTGTGATTTCACTGTTTTCTTGTCCAGTACTATTAAAGAGGAAGTGCTGTACAATGGCAGAGTTCTGTTTACAAAGAACAGAATCCTCCTGTGTTAATTTAGATAAGGCAGGCTGTGAGTGAGCACATAGAGCACACTACATCAAATTATGAGAGATCCTAAGATTAGATGGCACATTAAAAAATTTCCATTGTTTATTCAAAACTGATGTAGTTTACAAGGTGCAAATGCTTGTTTCTTGATATGCTGTTAAAAATAGAATTAAGAAAATATAAACATAGCTAAGAAAATTTCAATCAGATTGCAAAATATTGAAAGAGTATGATGGAGTGAAAGGTTCAGGTTCTGAGAAAAAGTATTTTCAGTTCTGTTATGACTGACACATTGTCTGGGGTGCAGATTTTGCAGGTTTTTCCTAGACTGAAGGGGATGGTCTATTTGTCAGGGTCTTTGAATTAGAAATGTATGCGTTTGTGAAAATGAGGCATGGCTTCAAAGCAAAGCTAACCTTCATGTTATTTTTTTGACAGAGCAAAGAAACAGAAAGAGGAATTGCTTTGAGGACAGGCCATGTGAACAAAAAGATAAATAATTATGTGTTTTGTACTGTGCAGCCACTTGCCCTCTAATTTGACAAACAGGTCTCATGTATACCATTTGGGAAGTAAAATTTGCATGCTTTGCAGTTACTTACATAGTAATAGATACTTCATGGTTTGCTGTAGCAAAACCCCTAAGGAAAGCCTTACTCATAAAATTGACTCATTTTCTATCTTATGTAGCCAGAAACTGAGAAACAGGAAAATAGATTGAAATTTTCTCACAGTCCGGGCCTACAAAGTGCCAGAACATGCATAAGAAATGTTGAAGGCATACTGACTATTTGGGGTTACAAAGCAGAAATTCTGATTTCTTGAAAGTCTCAAGGTTTTATACTTTGATTTGGACTATTCCAAAACATTTAATAGTGTTAGAGAGCCATTATTAATTATGTCAAACAGTGTTTGGGACTCCTTGGGCACCTGGCTTTTCGGTAACCAGGATGGGGGAAAGCAACCTGCAGTTCCCAGTCTCTGCAGCCTCAGGGCAACCTTTCTGGAGTTCAGGCTTTAGATTTGATGAAACTTAATCAAATCTGAGATGTCTCAGACAAAACATTTGGAGCTTATATATCAGTGCTTTTCAATGAAGCTACATTTCATAATAATGTATCAGATAAAGTGTATTGCCAAGAGCAGTTCTTTCTCTTTATTCCTTTGCTTCCCCTTTGCTTTTATTCTCCTTCAACTCCCTTATTTTATTGCTCCTCTTCTACGCTTCCCTTCTTCCTGTGCTTTTTAAATCTGCTTAAAGCATTCTTTATATCTCCCCAATCTCAAAACAGATCTTCTTCTGTGTCATTTTGCCCTCAAACCCTCTAACTCCTCAGTGAGACTAAGCAATCTCATAGTTGTCTTGTTTCTCTTACACAGAGGGAAAACATTAGTCAGTGCCATTAATTAATTCCACATTACTGTTGATTCTGTTAAAGTAGTAACGATTTCCACCTAAAAATGTCTCCATTATTAATTTTGTAATCCAAGTTCTGACTGATGCAACTTTTCAAATTAAATTGCCTCAAGAGGAAATAACTTAGTTAATCTTAAAGTCCAAATACGCAAGAAGTATTTAAGGCGGATGCCAATAGAGTTTTGAGAGCACTTCCCCAATAGTAAGAAGCTTAATGGTATAAGGTCAACAAGGAAGGAATAGGAGCAGTAATAAATTCAGGTGTTTAGAAACAAAGAAAAATCTATCAGAATGATGACTTTTCCCCCTCAACATCAAAGACTTCTTCACGTAATGTGCAATTGACAAGTGATAATACATGACCTCAAAGTTTTATTGCTTCAGAAAGAATCTTGTCACTAAAGTACATCAGAGATCTGGAACATTTACTAAATAAGATTTTATATTTTATTGCTCTCCAGGAATGGAGAAAAATCAAACTGAAATTTGCATCAGAAGACTAGTGCCCTTTTGTGAGAAAGGTTTCCCAGAAATCTTCTTAGATTTTTGGCATGCTTTTGGACTTTAAAAATGCTCCATTTAGCCACTGTAAAGTGTTGACTTACTTTTGGCTTCTCTTCTTTTTATTTAGGGCATTACTTTTGATACAGCTGTGCTTAACTGCAGTGAGCCACACTGGTAGTGTGTGATACACAGATACTCCCAGGTACCCTATTTTTTACTGATACTTGAAGGATCTGGGGTGTGCAGTCAGCTCTAATTGAAATATGTTGACAGTGAGTGTCATAAAGAGAGGGATTTTCCAAATGGGCAATATGCCTTGCTGCGGTATGCACTATAAGAGAAAGCAGTGTATGATAAGTGTCCTTAAGAGCTGAATTAGAAAACTAGGCAGACTCTTTGCAGTAAATTGTGATGTCCTTCTTACATAGAGTTCTTCATGACAATGTGTGCAATAGCTTTCCAAGAGCTCAGAATACCTGACTGCATAGGATAGGTTGGTCAAGTGAAAGCTGATCTAAGTTTCATTTCATGTTTTATTGAATAAGTGATCACATAGAAGACAACAGCAGTGAAAATGGTTGGGAAACTCTAAATGTTGTCAACCAGGTCTATAAAAATATCTAGAGAGAAATTTCCATGCTCAGAGAAGAACACAGGAATTTCCAGCACTTTTATGAAGGTATCAACAAATTCCTAGTTGAGATATTAACGCATATACCTTTGAAGTAATAACAAAATTAGTTGTATGCTGCAGCTTTTAGAAAGGTATTGGCCTAGCCACTCAGCTGCTGTCAAAAAAAAGTAATCAAAGTTATTCCAAATTGCATTAAATGCCTGTATTTCTATTGGTTTCCTATAATTTATTGTCTGTGTTATTGATTGTTGATATACATGTAATTTTTTTATGAGTTGTTTTGACATCTCTCAGTACATTGTTTAACATACCGTGCTGGCACAGCTTGGCTGGGCAGCCTCCCAACAATACTTCATTCTCAGAAAATGACAGCTAAAATGTTAATTGTATTGAAAGACAGGGTTCTTTAAATACACTTATTGAAAGTAATGTCATTGGAAAATAGTGAGTAGTTGTCAAACAGAGATTACAAATCCTGTACAACAAGAAAAACATAATTTTCTGAATCTCACAAAATAATGAGGGAAAGAAATAGCACCTAAAGAGAGAGGGCGCGGGGGGATTGGAAAGCAAGAAGTCTATACAGAGGCTATTACTGTAGCCACACTCTGAGAGAAGTAAGCTGTAGCATGTACAAGGGGAGTGATGAAGATGTTACATATTGTGTTAGCCGTTGCAGAAACTTCTCTATTGCCCCTGTTTGCTTCTATGTCTGGATTAAACATAGGAGTATCTTGACAGATACTGTAGACTAGAATTTTCTAAAAATACATCTGAAGCCTAGAGGGAATGTTTGACAGCTTTTGGCATGTATAAAAACAACTGAGATTGCGAGTCCTGATGTATTTGTGTTGTGTAAGCATGCTTACCATTGGCTGGTAGTGCAGGCAGCTATTTAAACCTGTCATTAACTGCCTTGATGAATTTACTGAAGAAGTATAAACCCACATCTGGCGTCTACTAAGCTCCTGCCTTACAATCAGTCCACCAGCTACTGTTTTACCATGACTGCCAACAAATATAGCACTTTTAAGGTCTTAAATTTCTTAAACTTAGAGCAGTTATTTATTTCCAGATATCTGGACTTTATCAAGCTAAAATATGACTTTCACAAGAGCCAACATATGAGAAAGTCAAACTGTTTTACCCTCAGGATCAGTTTTATGCATAATGTACAATATATGACTTAAGGGAAGATAGAAAGTGAGGCTTAAGTAGGTTGTTAATACTTCAGCTTAAAAATTGCAATTCAGTTTCAGACATATACAACATACATAAAAAGCTAGAAATACATAAAATTAATGAAAACCTCCTTTCTTAATCTGAAAATTCACTGTGTCTATGAAAACTGTCTCAATTTGAGCAACTGTTTTCCACTCCTTTACATTTTCAAAAAAACTCACTCTTCTGACGTATTTACTCCTGTAATTTGTTTGATTGGGTTTTTTTACAACAGCACATTGAAACTGTAGAAGACTTCTCAAGATCAGTGAATATTAGAAGTCTATTTTGTATTGTGTGGTAGTTGTGATATATAGGATTGATGACAGGCAAAAAAATTAGGACATTCCTGACAAACTCAACATGAAGAATTTCTGTTTTCTTCTTGAATCTAATACTCCTGTAAAAAATGGCTTATGATTGGACTTCTTCTGCTTATTAATCAGAATGTAAATGTATTGGAGTTTTTATTGTGCAGGAATTGGGAACTGTGATGGCTTTTGTTTCATTGGCTTTATATTGATAATAAAGTGGTGTCTAGACTAAATATATTTCTACACATAGAGTTGACTATATGGAATATCTTGTTAGTAACTTTGCAGAAAACACAACGTTGCATCTTTGTAAGGTGCTTTAATAATATTGCAAATCTAAATATATGTACAAATCTAAATATGTGTATTATGAGCACCTAGCTAATTATATTTTCATATAAATTACTATATATCAAAACTTACACAGCTACATTATTGTAGGTAAAATGTGGGTATGTACTTCTTGGTGTTTTAAATTTTTATGCTTTGTTAAGGTATATTTCCATAAAAAGTAAAATATTTATGCTAATGGTCATTTATATAAAAATTATAATTCAGTTATCAACAGAAGTGTGTATCCACACCAGTACTATTGTCACCAGGGAAAGATATTGCTCCCTCCGTGAAATCAAATAACATACTTAATCCTATCAAATGAAAACATAATGCAGTCTAAATTATGGGTCTGTTTAGAGATTGGGATATCATTTTCTATTCCATCATATTTATTGCAATAGCAGCAAGAAATATTTAAAAAGGCACCACATACAGTGATCAAAATCTGTGTGATATGACTGCCATTAATTACAAAAGAAATGTTATATTGTTGCACACCCCAACTTTGCATGCTCATGCTTTCCTCTCTTTCTTTATTATTCACCACTTTTATATCTCAAAGAATGACATTTAAAAGCATAACTATACTATAACAGATAGAAAGCCTGTCTAGCCTGTATCTTAATTCCAACCATATCCAGTAGCAAGCATTGTATTTATTCCTGCTTCCAGGAATCTATGGCTCCCATATATTTGGAGCCAGAGATGGCTTTTGTTTAGGAGTCACATGGATTTGCTCTCTGATTAAGCTATCCAATCATCCTCTGTATCCATGTAAACTTTTTCCATCTATTATTTGCCCACACAAGGAAGTCCACAACTGAATTCTTTCTCAGAAAAAACCCAAAATAAATCCTTTTTTTTGGCCCTGCCATCATTATTTCACTTGATGTCTCCTGTTTGAAATACAAGGCATGTAATTTGCTTTTTTACCTCTAGACTGTTCCTTATCACACCATAACAAAACAAACTTCAATGAAAGAAATGTGAACACAAGACAGAGCCAACTTTCCACTGCCCTGTGATGGGGAAATACCAAACAGGTGTTTTCCCTCACTTGGGATATTGACAAAGCGCGATTTACCCAAAAGCTAGTGTTTAACACCCACTACAACTAAATGTTTACTAAATCAACTTGTTCTGCATGTCTTTTTTTCATTTTTGCCTAAAGAATTTTCATATTTTTACACATTACTTTTGATATAATACCTGCTATCCAGACATGTTTGGAAAGAACAAATCACAGAATATTTATGAAAATATGCAAGAATGCCCAAAGTTTTCCTAATTTAGGAACAAGTAATTATAATTTGAAAATTTGCATATGAACTAATTTATTTGCCAATCGTTATTCTTAATTGATCATTATTCCTTATTTCAAAATTTTACTGAGTCAGAAAGCACAAACAACAGTACTAAGGTTCTCAGCTAAGTAATAGGAATAATAAAACACTAAAACCAAATAATAGAAATTTTAATAAACAAAAACTTTCACAGTGAGACAATGCAATGGGCATGATGGAATGCTCAAAGATCTGACTCATTAATCAGAGCAGTCAGATTACTTTGTGAAAAAAATCAAATAATAAATTACTATCCAGTTGAATGTTTTTCATGTTTGTTTGTTTGTGTTTTGTTTGTTTGTAGTTTTTAGTTTGTTTCTTTGTCAAAATTATCTGTTGAGTTTCTCTTTTTTGCTTATTACTTTTTTCTGATTCCCATTTGCTTAAAATGTGCTTGGCACTTATCATCTCTTTTAACACATCTAGGTATTTTTTTTTCTTCAAGAGCCTGTGTATATTATTGTACTTCTGAGCCACCAATGTGTTTTTTGTTTTCTCAAAAATAGGTAGGAGGTTTGGCTTTTTTTAACCTCAACATAAAGCCCTATATTTTAACTAGCATAATGTAACTTACAAGAGGTTGAACGTGGGAAATCACCTATCATAACTTCATCACCACTAGACCCCAGAGAATGAATGTTTTAAAGTCAATAACAGTGTTCTAATTAAAGGCATAAAGCACCATCACGAGCGTGTGTGGGGGAACCTTTATAAAGAAGCCTCAAGTTCGCTAGTGTGATCCTGATCTGGCTAATTGCATTGTGACTTGCCTTTATGTGCTTATGTAAATAGCACTGGCTTGTGCAGCAGAGCTCCCAGGCTGCCTCTGTCAGGAGGAGAGTCCTTCCCCCAAGAGAAAGCTCTTTGTGAAACACCAGCTAGTGAGAGTTTTGCATTGTTGGCCCTTATCACCAGTGGCAAAGAGGGGAAAAATTAATGAGGAAAAACTGCTTGATTTTATCTTTTTTGTTTTAAGAGAACCTTGTTCCTTCTGCCCCCCCTTCCTCCAATCTGAAGCTTTAGAGGCCCACAGCAGACTCCATTTATCTTTTATTAGTACACATAAAGATAAGGTTCTAGTTTTGAGTATTTCTGCAGTGGGTAGTGCTCTATTCACTGGCACTCTGCAAACGTGTTCAAACATTGCTATTTACAATTTTACCTCTTCTGAAATCCTGACACTTAAAATCCAATAGCTTTCTGTTTTCTGCTACTTAAAATGCAAAGGAAAAACTGATAAAGAGAAAATATTTAAATTCAGGAACTTCCTCCACTTCAGAAGCACGCGAGCAAATGCTAATATGGCATGAAATGTACACTTGTGAAGTGCTAAGATTACTGTTAATAAGCTCGTCAAGGAAATGTAATTACATACGATGATGTCCTGGTTATTGTGAAATTAAAAAACCCCTCAACTTGATCCTTTGCAAAAATACAGTTATTTCTTAACGTCTCTGTATTAGCCAGTTATAGAAAGAAAAAGCTGCTAAGAAAGGGATTAAGTATATATTTATTTTCATCAAAATCTCATTCATGGTATTTCTTGCTATAGTGTTCTTCATGCACTTCAGGCCCAAAGAGGAAAAACCATGTTATGCAGCTGTCAATGTGGAATTCCTCTTTACAGGGCTTTTAGTTGTGTTGCAGCAAGTTATTTAAATTATAGTATGAAAGAGAAATAGCCCAAATGAACAAGGCTATAATTTCTAAAAGTTAATTGATATAAATCTATTTTATTAAATCTAGTGATGAAAATAACAATGAAAACACAATGGTTACACATTAAAGCTCTGTTGTTCTTGTTTTGCAAAATGACAATACCAGTTCTTTGTAGATAATAACAAATAAGAAATTGAGATGTGGAAAAGCTATTGTTACTTTTTCTACTACATATTTTTTCTTTTTCTGTCCAGATGTCTTCTGTATTCTGTGCTGTGCACAGGGATTTACATGATCACATTCTGTAGAACTGTTTATTGAAGCAGAGATGAATCTGGCTGTTCACATGTCATTATTTTCACACATCTTCCTGGTCTCTGTAAACTTTCTTAAGAACTAACCTCTACAAAGTCATTTTACTAGGAAAATAGAAAGAGTAGCAGAATTAAATCCTGGTGAAAAGAGCCAAGTATTTGCATGAGGTAAACTGGCAACACTTCATCAAAATGGCATTATGCCAGATGCACCATTTCAGTGATTGAACTAGGAATAATAGTTCCACAATATCAACCTGCATATATTTGCTACAGAAATATATGCATTTACTACTCTAATTATTCAGTGACAAATTTTGAATGGTTTGTCAAAATGAGGAAACTGTGTATGCATTTTGTTCTCCATTTGAATGAGGAGCCTTGGAAAGATCCGTGAAGATAATGGTATCCATGATCCACATGGTAACAATGGTTGTACTGTGATTTTTCTTTTTCAGTTATTTGATCTTAAGCTTTGTTGTATTTATAACAGGGATCTACAACCTTTGAGACTGAGATGTACATATCACCTTACTTTGAAATGACTAAGCAGAGAAGCGCAACAAGAAGTCTCAGTGTAACCCTGACATGGTACTTCTAGATAAATTATTTCCTTTTGCAGTTCAGCTGGATTTTTTCAACTTTCAATGGTGTTCATGATTAGGTAATAATGAAATATATAAACCAGAACTTTTCTTTCATCTATATGGGACAGTTTCCCAAGTAAGATTTTTTTTTTCAGGAACATTACATTAAAAACAATTAATGAAACTAAAAAATTTTGATTTGCTATTGCTTTGTTTGAGAGATAAATAAGTCTGTAACAACCTCTCCAAATGAACTGCAAAACCTGTACTCACTTTTCTTCCTTTCTTTAGCAATTCAGTAGCTGATGACCAGACAAACACATTAGTTAATTATGCCTTATCCTGTAGCTGGAAAAGGAAAATATAGGTTTTCAAAAATGTGTGTATTTTTTTCTTCAGGTACTTGAACATTCTTAGTGACACTTTCTTAAAAATAGATCATGGAACTGGAGACAAATAAAAACAAACATTTTGTCACTCTTACTTGCTTTCCAGGTTTTCACTCTTTAAAATTAATGTTTTCTACCTTTGCTCTGCAACCACAAGATTTACTTTATAAATAAATACTCCAATGCTTAAATAACACACACTTTGACCCTTTGATCTATTAATAAGGGATTTAAACTTTTCAGAATTGCTGACACCTGTTTTATTCAGAAAAGGCATAAGCACACAAGACTGTTTCACTTCCAGGTCAAGCAGAGAATGGCATATAGTAATGGTGGGGCTTTTTGGTGATTTTACACTGCCTTCAAGGGAACTCTAATAGATTAACTGGTTATAGTCAGAAAAATTACTCCCCAGGTTGGTGGGGGTTTTTTTGTTTATTTGTTTGGTTGCTTGTTTTTTGTTTATTTGTTTGCTTGTTGGTTTTTGCCTGTTTGTTTGTTTATTTGTTTTAATAATTACACTTTGAAGTATGTTTCTACAACTTGGTAGTCTTCATTGTGTAACAGTAGCAGGTTTTATAGGAATTTTTTAATATGTAGTGAAAAATTGCACATTGCACCTTGTGAAACCATGTTCTAAGTATCGGAAGATCGGCTATAAGATTGCCAGCAATAATGATTTTTTCCTTACCAATACCAAAACAGAGGCACTAAGAATATCACACAAGTCAAGAATATGATGCTACATAAGCAGAAGGAAATTTTTTTCTATCAGTTTAGAGTCTTTTTGTTTTACTTAGCTATTAACATGCTTGAACTATGAAATTCAATTTATGAACTAAATATAGAAAGAGAGCTCACTGGCCTCCTAAAGCTGAAATACCACATAATTAGTAAGAAGTCTATTCAAACCCAAATTGTTGGTAATATTAAAATGAAATTATTGGGGCCCAAATAGTGATATGCAACTTCAAAGAATTCAAACAATCAATAGAGTATTGCCTTGAATTTTTCTTCTTGTATTTCCTTTCTGTTGTGGGGAGTTATGAAAGGAAAAATGCAGTAAAATATTATATAACTTATGGGAGAGACAAATAATAAAAGACTTCTTCATGATAGTGGATGATCAAAGTCTATATATCACTAAATTTCTAATTTAATCATTATTTTCATAATACAAGGCAATAATCCTACCAATGGACGAAAACCAAAGTGGAAGTGTTTATTGATAGAGGCTCTTGAACCAAAGGTCTTGAAATTTATTAGCTTGAGTCTTTGTTAACAGCAACCCTGAATTAGAAAGAACAACCCCCTTGTCATTATTTCTATAGTGACATTTAAAATGAAAGTTACATTTCATTAAGTGTAAGGGAAAAAGTGGAAAAAATATATTAATATTATTAATAACATTAAAGTGAGTTGTTTAAAACATATATTTAAATAACATTGACTTTCTTTTCTCTTATTCACACTGTTCATCTTTCTCCAGTCTGACCTCAGGTTCTTTTGACTATCTTCAACAAGTTGTTGATAACTGTATGTACTTGCATGATTAGGTTTAGCTGGAAAGACCTGGCTTTTGTCACTTACATTTGAAAGGTGTATAGAGATATCCATAGTCAGCTCACAGCAAATTACACAAAAGAATGAGAAATATCTAGTTATAAATCCATAATGATACAGTGTCTCAGTACACTAATTGGATCAGATATTCCATTGTGCTACAACTTGGATAATTGTCTGACATACTGCCCTCATAAGTAGAAATGTGTGATACGGACTTCTAGCTATAGGTCATTAAAAATGAAAATGGTCGCTCTCCAGAAAAGAAAGACTAATTCAATAGAAATTAATTTTGAAAGCCTGAGAATGTCTTCTGGAAACAGTTTTCTTGACTTAGAAGCTCCTTCTAGCTCATACAGTAAAAAGAGCCATGGCAACCACTGTTACTATCAGTTCTCCTATCAAAGATATGTAGGAATAGTGCCCTTGGTCCTTTGTGCAGTCAGAACTAGAACTTGTTTTCCATGCATGTTTTTAAGGACATGTCAGGTGATAGTATTGGAGGGGAGATGAGCAGGAAGGAGTCTGTAGCCCTACAATATGAACTGAAATTATCTCTGTATTGAGTGATAGTACAGGAGAGAACTCAGTATTAGTTGTCCCACACCATTTTTTCACAAACAAATGTTAGACTGAATGCACCCACCATGCATACCTATGATTTTCATTTAAAAACTTCTCTACTTTCCAAAAACCACATTCTCACACTATGCACTTACAAATCTACTAGTTTGAACCATGAGTGTAACATCTGAGTTGCCAACACTGAAGTATTTATCTTCCCAAATCTGTGAAATACTAGGTCTAAATGCACAAAAATACTTACATTTTTCAAATCAAAATCTAAATTCTTTGGGAGATTAAAAACTGAAATTCAGACTATGACCCTCAAAGACATAGCTCTTGGCCTTCTGTGATGAAATAATTACATCAATGAACATGGGAAGAGCTATGACTGTCATCTCTCTGGCTTCTATATGGTCTTTGACATGGTCCCCCACAACATCCTTTTCTTTAAATTGCAGAGAGATGTATTTGATATGTGGATGGTTTGGTGGATGAGGAAATGGTTGGACAGTCTCATCCAGAGGGCAGTGGCAAGCAACAGTTATTATTAACATTCCTGTTTATGATACTCATATGCTCACCTCAGATAACACTTCTCATTTATATTTGCTATTGGTCTAATATCAAGATAGCTCCCTGTGCAGCAAGATGGCTTTCTGGATCTGGTATGTAAACATCTGTCTCTCCCTGTGGGAACAGCTGTATGGATTCCACCACATGTCAAGATTCTTGACAGTTATGGATTGTAACAAAATACCTAGAACTCATTTGTAGATATAGCCCTAAGTCACTTGCTCAAATTTGTAGCAGAGCGAGAAAGCTGACCCGATTGCAATGCTCAAAATTCATGGACAGTCCATCCTCCTGTCTTCCTACTAAACTTCTTCCCCAAACAAGCAGTAAGGTGAAACAAAATCGCGCAATGCTCTCAGGCACATGGTGTCATGCCACACTGGTATTTTATTTTTGTCAAGGAAAAAAACTCTTGAGTGGTGTGAAATTTTGGCTATTTTGTTAACTCATGGTTTTAGGTTCAGGGCAGGAAGCCCAGACACTCCGGACTGCTGTTGGAAGACCCCATCAAATGCTCTCCTATTTACTTTCTTTGTCTTTTAGACAGTTTTGTTACAGAAAAGGAAAATCATAATTTACAAGATCTTTGTTACTCAGAGCCTTTTATTTTATTTTTTCTAATATTGGAAGAAGTAGAGAGTGAGGGATTTGTATCTGGGCTTTGCTGAGGTAAAAAGGGAAATGCTTTGTGCTGAGGATGTGTGGATTGTTGAATTATCGAATAATAAAATTCCAGGCAACAGAAATATCACAAAGGCAAATATTTGGGCTATTGATGTGCCTCCATTTATATTGGTTTTCTCTAAGTATTTTTATTCCTGTCAGGAAATAGTTTTTTACTAACTGCAATTCAAGGAATAATTGCAGTGTGGAGGGTCTACAACAGAGATGCTGGACAAATAGAGTGGTGTGTACAATAGCTTTTGGCAAACTATCAGCTATATTAACATTAATGAAAACCTTGCCTACTGATTAACTTCTTGAGGGTTTTACCTTGCAAACTGTAGCTGTTTATGTGCAGAACTCCAAGAAGTATTTCCATCAATAGTTCTCAGAACAAGGTGATAATCACAGGAGTGATTCACAGGAGTGAACGTTGCCTACATCTGTAACTTCCCAGAGAGCGAGTTAGTCCACTTTGCACAGATCAATGATAGCCTTAATCTCTTCTAATCTGTTTTCTTCCTCAATAAACTTCAAAGGAATGAAAGTAATTATATAATACAGAGAAATAGTAATTCTATAATTTACCAACTGAACTTTTCAGAAATACTCCATTAAATTTACCTCAATCTTGACATGAAGCCTACGCACCTGGTGCTAGGTTTAGAAAAGAAGCACTAGGTTTAAAATGTCTTATACCAGCCCTTCATATAGAATCCTAAATGGTCTTTCTTTCTGGTTTCGCTGCCTTAACAAGCTGTTTTTCTCTAGGTTTGTGTGCATGTCTCAGTTCTAGATTTAATAATACCCCCAAAACACAAACATATTTTAATGCTTGTGGTGAATGTGCTTTTATATGCATGTGTGATGGAAGGAATATAATTTGCACTGGAAAAATACTGTGTTAGGAACTTGTCTGTAATTCCTTGGATCATGCTTTTCACGTGTAATGTTTATGAAATCTTTACAGAATGCATGGCTAAGCACTTTTCACAATCCTCCTTTCATCTTATTTCCATGAGTGAATGCGTGTATTGTCAGTAAAATATCTATTCATCCACTACTGGGATTTCAGATTTTCTGCCCTTTAATATGAGATGAGATTTCTCCCCACACAGTATAAACTGTGTTCCCAAGGGTACTTTTCCTTGAGGATATAAGAAGACCCTGCCAGGATCTTTCAGTTATAGGTGCAGGGCAATTTGCACCACACATGTCAAAAGTAGGTTAGAGGACAATCGCTCCAAACTTTTTGTAACTATTGGAGTTTAATTACCATCATGTTTACTCTCAAAAATTAGCTCCATACAGCAACAGAAAGCACATGACTCTGTAACACACAGTCATAAATTTGCATGTTGCTGTGAAATGTAAAAATTAATGTATGAATGAAAAAATCACAATCCATTTTAAACCATATCTAAACTGTGGTTTTCACCATATTGGATTAAGCACAGAATTGTCAGCTGGTCAAAGGAGGTGACTGTCCCACTCTGCGCCAGCGTGGCCTTGAGTCAATGCAGCCTTGGATGTCAAAATACAAGATATAAAGATGTTACAGAGTGTCCAGACACCTACAAATCTGGTGAAAGGCCTTGAGGGGAAGCCATACGAGGAGTGGCTGAGGTCGCTTGGTCTGTTCAGCCTGGAGAAGAGGAGCCTGAAGGGAGACCTCATTGCAGTTACAACTTCCCCACAAAGGGAAGGGAGGGGCAGACACTGATTTCTTCTCTGAGGTGACCACTGACAGGACCTGAGGGAATGGCCTGAAGCTGTGTCGGGGAGGCTGAAGTTGGATATTAAGAAGCAGTTCTTCACCCAGAAGGTGGCTGTACACTGGAACTGTGAAGTGGTCACAGCACCAGCCTGACAGAGCTCAAGAAACATTTGGACAATGCTTTCAGGCACATGGTGTGACTCTTGGGGTGTCCTGTGCTGGGCCAGGAGTTGGACTCTGATGAGCTTTGTGGATCCATAATCTTCGCATAGACTGATGCTGTCCTCAGCAGTTTATGAGTTGCCAGATCCTCCCTTTTCCACTTTTTGAAGGGGATGTGTTCTTTTCCTCTTTACATTCTTTGGAAATGCTCCCATCTTCTGTGATTATTCAAAGCTAATATAAATTCTTGGGCCTCTTTTCCCTCCAAGGCAGTGTGTCCCACACTACCCTGACAAGCAGATCCTGGAATAAGCCAAGAAGCCTAGGGCTGTGATTCTTGTAGTTCCCTTATTTCTCTCGGAATCCTAAACTCCACAAACTCGTGGCTGCTTTAGGTAAGGATGCACTTAAACTCCACATCCCTGATCAATTACTCCTCGTTTGTGAGAAACAATCCAGATGAATATTTTTCCTAGTTAGACCAAAAGTTACTTGTATCTTGAAATTGTTGTCAATAAACTCTGGGAAACCCCTAGCTTGCTTGTGCCAGTATTATTGCCAGAAGATGTCAGGATAGTTAAAGTTTCCAAAGTACCAGGCTCTGTGAATATGGGATTTTCTCCAATTGCTTAGAAATGGCCATGTCTATTTTCTCTTCTTGATTATTCATTTTGTAGTCAGACTTCACATGTCTTGCTCTGTTCTCTTATTTTCACCTATAAGTTTTTATTCACTCATCACCCACTTCAAGAAAAAACTTCATGCCTCTAGGTTCCTCCTTTTGTATGGAGTGCAAATGCTCCCCCCATCTCTATATCTAGAAGTAGATAGGAAAATTCCTTGTCAAGTTCAGGATACTTGGGGGAGTGCCAAAAGTGTCAAGAGATTTTTAAATAAGTGTTTTTAGCTTGCTCATCTCAAGAAACTTCATTTTTTTGTCTGTTTCTCTTGTAAATATTCTACCACTCAATTTATGTTCCTATTAAGAAAACATTAACCATGCTTGTAATACTAGCCCAAATTACATTCAGCACTGGATTACCTTCATTTTTTAAAAAATTGTTACAGAATGCCTCTCCAAAAAGTACTTCTTTTTTTTTTTAAATAGATTCTTATCAACCTATACATTTCAGTACTCTAAATGCTCTTTGACTAATAATGCACTTGTCCTCTGAACTGGAATTAATTTATGGCATGTTGTGAAGACATTGCTGTAAGTGAAGGATAAAAGTTTGTTCCTGTAATACATGGACAGTTACAGAATCATGGGCTTTTAGCAAAAAAATCACACTATTCATACTAAAACTCTAAGAAACACGATACTCCTCAATTGCCTTTTCTTGGAGAAGAGAAGGCTGAGGTGTGACCTCATTGCAGTCAACACCTTCCTCCTGTGTTATGATTGTTTTACCATCTTTGGCCACAGGATTACTAGAAGCTATTTAAATATAAAAAACCCCACTGTCAAGAGTCATCATTAGCGTTCAGAATAAACTCCTTATCTTAATCTATTTTTGCACTTTTTTTACTGTCTCTTACTTTTGTCACAAATAACTTCTCATCATTAGTCATAATATCACCTCTTACTTTTTCCTAAGGTTTATGACACATACTGGAGCAGCATAAAATAATAAAATAAGTAAAACATTCCTATTTTATTATTAGCACTACTTTTAAAGTGCCTTGTTAACAAAAGTCTATGAGCAGTCTTTGTGGGAATTCTTCCATCAAGCAGATTTATGAATATCTGTACACACAAAAACATATTCATATGCAATTACTGTTTTAAATCTCCTTCAGGTTTTCCTGTTGTTGTTTTTTGAAGTTGTGTGTTTGTTTGTTTTCTTTTTTTATTGTCTTTTAATCCAAGAAACAATATACTACAGCAAAGATAGGGTTTTCCATTCTCTCATATTTCTTAGACAGTATTATGAAGGCAACTTGCTAACTTTTCCTTCAAAACAACAATTAAATAAGGGTGAACATTAAAAAGTAAGTAAAAAAAAGCACTGTGACAACTCTGGAGCCAAAATTGGCACATCTTTATTCAGACACCTTTGTTAAACACTGTATATGCCAATGTGCCGTAGCTTGCCAATCTGAGAAAAAACAGTGATAGTGCTGAACAACAGCAAGGGCTCGTTGTCTTATTCACCTCTTTTCCTCACAGAGATCACAGGCCACTGCAAAATAAGCACACATTAGCAGAAGGGGACATAACCTATGCCCATATAATTCTAATTCAAACAATTTAATACTAATCCCGGGGACTCCCATTGTAATGCTCAGTCAGAGAATGAAGAGCAACACAATTGGCTCAGACTCATATCAAAGCAGGTGGATTAATTGGTCCTGCTGTCCTGTCTGTAGTAGCAATCCTGTGCTTCTCTGGCCTCACTTCCTATGCATGTGAAATATAGATAGTTAAGAGGGACACTTCATAGGGAAAAACTGTAGCTCTTAGTAAATACAGCTGACATGAGCAGACAACCTCTGCATTTCCTCTGGTAATATATTAGGATTGGTATGGGTCAATTGAGAATATAGCTGCAATTGTCAGAACATTGGTTGAAAGAGAATAACCTTTCTGTGTGCTGTAATATTAGGATATTAGTTGTATAGAAATAGCAGAATAGTTTACACTAGTGAAATATAACATTGCACTTCAAAAAGAACATAAATTCATATATGACAAATAAATGACTGCACCAGGAAGTGTAATAGATATTTTTCTATGAACTAAAGAGTTACAGATGGTAAAAGTGTAAAAGAAGGATTCTGGGTTGATAAGGCCGTATCTTAAGCCTTAACTGAAATACTTACATTGGGCTTCACTATGGAAACCGCAGTTTCTAAAATTGAGCTTAACTTATGGTCCTAAGGGTATCTTTTAAAAATGACAAGTGCAAAGTGCAGAACAAATTTGTTAAATGAAGTATAAAATGTTATTATTACTACGTGGTGTTCATTCAAAAGTTTCAAGAAACTCAGACATGATAGTATGGACTTAATGTATGAAGCATCAGTTAATGTTGTCTCAGTGTCAAAAAGACAGAAGAAAAAAAGGTACTTTAAATTATTACTTTTAAAAAAAATTCCTTTTAGAAGAGCATAGAAAACTGCAGACTTTGATCTCCATAACATGGCAATTAATCAGACAAGAAAAAATGTTTGGAGGCTCAGGTAAAGTATATATTAGAGAAGAGTGAGCGTGCCCTTTTTAGAAAGAAAGGTGATTGCTATTAGTCAAGAAGTTTATTCATTCTTCAATTCAGTGTAAAAGAGACATACAGGAGGTATCATTTTCAGGTACAAAGGGGTATTCTGCTTAGTCTTCAGGGGCTGTTCCCAGGCTTTTCACGAATTCTGTCTCATTGTTGACTGCTAGCCCTCTACAGTTGTCCAGGGTCCCCCTGCCTGTCTAGGACATCTCTAATGGCCTTGTCTACATTTATTTGGGTGCATCCAGTCTTTACTGCACAGGAGAAATTCAGCTAAAATGAGACAGACATTCAATATAAGGTGAGGAAGGCAGGGTAGTACAATCCATTCCTTTCAAAACATTCTTTTGACTTATTGACACAATACACCACCCACATAATTTTTAAACTGAGCAATCTGGTGCAATTTAAGAGACATTTTTGGGGATTGATTAGTGTCATTGTAGCTGCTGGTATCTCCAGCATTGTTATGGTGACACAAAGTAAAGCAAGGATGATTTAGAAGAAAAGGATCCTGAAACCTCAGTCACAAATCCTGTGCATTTTATTTGGTCCACCTGAAGACTAAGAAAAGACATCTATGAACACTATTTTTGCAGATATGGGGACTGATAATCAGATAGTTGATTGCAAATCATCCTCTTTTGAAAGCCATAGTCATTCTAGCTTTAAAAATTGGGACATTAAAAATCCCTTTTACACCATATTTTAGAAACAAAATTGAAACCATATATTCATATGACAAAAAAGAGGAGGATATTTATGGACTCATAGCCCTTTAAATATTACACTATGTCACATCTCAGAAGTGTAAGACACGCCACTGAATCATTTCACCTGTTGGCTGCTGCAATGAGCTTTCTCCAATGAGACAGATCGGCCTATCTTAACACCACTCTATTTCCTTGATGCAAATTGGTGAAACCAACTAACTGCTATTAAACAACATTAAAATCCAGCTAATTTTCTCAGAGAAACATTTTGGAGTTACTGATTGGGTATTCTAGAATCTGTCAGGTTTTGAGCATATATACATGCCCACATGTTAACGACTACCATTAACTATACTTGTCTTTTCTACTTGGTCAAAGATGAGAAAATTAAACCCAAGGGAGACCAAGGACTTTATTCTCCAGTTATATATATCATATAGTCATTTTCAACTCTGCCAGGTTAAAGGGGTTTCTGATAGTGTTTTAAATTAATTTTGCATTATATTGCTTTTATTTATATGAATACAAAAGAGAGACAACTCTCCACATGTGTTTTCCCTCTCCCTTCTGCTGTTCTATTTTTGTTTTCCTTTTTTTTTTTTCAGTAATGTTAAAAGGAGTTTGGGAAAATTTTGGGTTTTTTCTTACCATGGCAAGTCTGGTGGAATGGAAGCAAACCCATATGCAAAATAATGGAACAGTTTGGGGGCCAATTTCTTCAGGTATGGACTGTCTGACCTCAGGAGTCTGACAGATATCGCTGCAGCATTATTAGCAGTCACTCAGGCCTCCAGGTGGAATTAAGGAGGCAGGGATGGCCACGCATTTCAATCTGTGCAGTTAACCTACTTAGATTAGAATCTATTATTTATGGTGATTATCAGCCACTGCAGCTCTTGTAAATGGCAGTAGGTCAGTGCTTTGATAATAAAGGTATTCATTATAGGATAAAAACAGAGGTCAGCTTCAATTCTGTCTTTTGAAACAGAATTGAACATAAGGAACTACAAGACTAAAGAAATTATTGCCAGAAAGAACCAACATAATTTTTTTTCATCTTCTTTATTCTGAAGCTGTGTTTTCACAGCTTTCTATATTCATGGTAGCAGTAAAACTAAAAGGTCCCTAATGCCTTCTTTTAAGGAGTTCATTAGAAAGCCGTTAGTGAAGTTTTGTGTATTTTTATTACTACTGCACTCTGGAATGAGACACACAATACCTACAGGAGTCTGAAAAATGGGAGGAAATCATGCATGCAAAGCATATAAACTTTGTACAGTGTTCTGTCTTTTTTATTGCACTGCATGATAAAACCTCTTGTTGTTTGAGCATATACACTACTTTAATCTTTAATAATGCAACTTAAATGTCATAGATGTTTTATGAAGCTTATGTTTATAAAATTTATTAGACAGTGATATGCTAAATAACTCTTAGGGGATTTGGATATTGCTGAACATTGGAAAAACCATAGGTAGGACTAGCAGATTTCCTGCTATTTACCTACTGAACTAAATCAGCCTGAAGATATACCATATTTAGCAACTAAAAAGAAGAGGAGGAAATATTTGTTTTTTACTGCATAAAATATCTGTTACAAGTCACAAGTTTTCTTAATGTTGTTAAAAAACTATCAGGTTCTAATGGAATTAGTTTTAGCCAGTGCCAGCGTCCATTTATCATAAAATCTAGCCATCAAATCCAGCATATACATCAAAGAAGTATCAAAACCTACTTTTCCAGTAAAAGCACATACCATGAATATATATATATTAATGGTAAGAAAGAATAAGAAAAGTTAGACAAACTTGTATCATGTACATATGTTTCATTCTTTCTTTATTCTCTGATATAAGAACTGTACTGCTTTGAGACCCAAATATTTTAATTTGTACAAAATTGTGAGTGTGAGAGTCACAGATCAGTTTATCCCATACACAAAGATTATTTAGCTCTCCCCACCTAGAACCAACATCCCTCCTAGATTTCTAGTGGTCTGGAACTGTGGAAATGTGGTAGTTTTGCCTGGCCCAGTTTTTGCCAGTGAACAGGGTGGGGTACAAAGATGGCTCCTGCATGTCCTGAGTAAAGATTCTGGAAATTTTCCACCATGTCCAGCAGAGCCAGTCTCTGATGGCTGTAAAATGATGGACATGCTGCTGGTAAAACCTGGGCCAATTAGAGATGTTAGTTACGCCTCTGTGAAAACATATTTAAGAAGAAATCAAAACAATGTGAGCACGCACTTCTTTTTAGCCAGGGAAGGAGGAGGAGGAGGTAAAAATATGTGNTATTTCTTCACAAACCTACAGCAATGGACTGAGAACTGAGTAGAGAAGAATGGAGAATGGACAAAATCTCCACAGGATTGCCTTGCACATAACTCTGGGAAGGTGAAACTGGTACTGGTCAAGTTCCTCTGCCAGAATCAAATTACTGAAATTTTGAAAAACTGTTCCTTTCATGGGATGTAAGATGGTCTCATCCATCTGTGTTTTGTATCAATGTCCTTTAAAAATTGGAAGTAGGCTTTTCGTTACTATCTTGGTATGACACATATTCCATGTAAAGGCAGAAAATTACTGATTGTATAACCACCTATTAAAAAAAAAAAGAAGCAATTCAGGAAACATCTTCAAAATGAATCCAAATATATCTTATTTTTATTTGTTTTCCAGTATTTCAAAAACTATTTTGGATAAAATTCCTGCCTTAACCCCACTGTAAAATTTAGAAAACATGAAAACTCAACATATTTTTGTAGCAGATGGCTTTAGGACTGTGCTACAATTTAAAGGAAGGGAAAAGGAAAAGAAATAACCTGGTAGATTTCTTAATTTGAAAATATAAAGAGAAAATGTTAATTGAAAATATAGAGGAAGGGAGGATAAAAAAAAAAATCCTTGAAATGTTTGAATAAGCACTAAAATCTTTTTGTACAGGTCAGAGTTTTCAACATGTTTGTAATATTTTTCAAGTTGATCTTGTGGTTGTGTTTTCCAGTAAATGCTATGTGACTTCTAAATGAATTCTTTTACAGATTCTAGTTTGCCATTACCAGAAAATGCTGATTCACTGTCCATGAAGCATCATGCTCTGAAAATGACTAAAATAAGTAGGTTGGCATGGTAAAGTAGGATTAATGATATCCATAAGTTTAAATGCTGTTCCCAGGAAACTATGTATAGTCTTAAATCATCTTTCACTTTAAACGGAGTTGCTATCATTATTTTTCCAAATAAATAATATTGGAGAAAGGCAAACTCAAAAAGCAACCCATCACTAGCACTCCTAGTTATTATCATGGGTAGGTTTCCTTATGCTTTCTCTTTTTGGAACTTAAAATGATTCTTAAATGAGTCATTAATCAGACATTTGATTTCAATCTCCCACTTGTTCAAAGATAGATTAAAAAATTGGTTATTTGATACTGAAAACTAGTCTATAAAGCATCTAACACCTTACATGTAGTAAACAGAAGGGATGGGAATGGTCTACTGTCTTTCTTTCCCAAAAGAGTCTACTGCATTATATTCTTTCCATTTTACTTCCCTAAGCCTTCTCTTTGCCAGTCGATATAGCTGCAGCTCTCTCAGCTTCTCCATGTAGCTCAGATCCTCCAGCCCCGTAATCATCTTCATGGCCCTTCTGAACTCATTCCAGTCTGTCCATGTCTCTCTTTTATGTGTGAGTCCTTGCCTGGACACAGTGCCTCAGATACGTCTCACAAGCACAGAGCCAAGAAGAATCACCTCCCTTGACCTGTTGGCAATGCTCTGCCTAACAGAGCTCAGCAGGCTGGGGATCTCTTTCATTATTATCTTTGACCTATTGAATCTCTTTCCCTAATGTCTTCAGTGTTTCACGCAGGCACCCTCACATTCTGTTGCTTCTCTTCCCTGTATCCCCTTTTTCCTGTGTTGCCTTTCTACTTCAGCACTTGGCCTACTTTTGTAATTTTATGGAAGCCCCAATGCAAAGAAAAATGGACAAAGTATATTCTTCTGTTGATTTTGGCTCAAGCATTGTATTTAATAACCACACAATGTTACCTCATCAGTCTTCTCTTCTCCCTGCTCTGCCTGGTCTGGAGCCTGGAAAGAGGCCCACGTGGAGCTGTATGAGACAACCCAATGCAATGCCTACAGAAGAGGAGTTCTGTGCCAAGCGCAGCCTGCCTCACATCCAAGTTTAAGGACACTGGAGTCATTACACTTTTACATTTATGCCAAAATGAATCAGTCAATTAGTCACATTTTGTTTAGAGTGAAATTCAAGTGAATCTTCACCGAAGTCACCAGAATAATGTTGTGTTGCAACTGCCAGTATGCAATGTTCATGAGTCATGTTATAAGTGTTATGAAATAAGCTAAAAATTATGATTTTTTAAAATAGTACATGTAGAGATTTATTTAGTTTTGTTATTTTTTGTTTTCTCCACTACTCCTCAACCTTCATTTTCATGTTTTCTTAAATTTACCTCTAAGGACTAAACCTAGACTATTTTTATTTTGAAATTACAGACTCCATTGTATTCAAGTAGCTGCAGCATCCAGTCTTTCAAAAGAACTCTGACTATCATGAGGTTTGGCAATTGTGCCACAAGAGTTTATTCCTACGCATAGTCTGACAGGCTGAGAGCAAAGCATAAAACCAGTACTTATTAAATCTCTAGTAGCCCATATTTCTTTTTCTATATTGTTTTACTGAACATATATTTTGCTGTCCTGAGCTTTGACCATGTTACTATAAGAGTAGAATACTGGCATGCATTTTTATGTCAACCCCAAAGCAGACCCAGCATTAAATAAAAGGAATCAAAATCTATTTTTGTTAACCATCCAGGCTAACAGCAGTGAAACACTTTAGAAATGTTCAGAAATGCCTGTTGCTTCATTTGATCCTCCTTATGACAGGAACTCCATAAAAAATATGAATCTTTAGTGTATGTGCCTAATTTTGTAAAAGGAGTGATTTACTGGTGTCCAACTGCATCACTGTTCCACAAAGTTACTTGCCACCTGAAGGCCGTCTACTTCTCTGAGAGGTAGATGATCAAATGTTTTTTTTTAGTATGGTTCTGCATTTTCTCCCACTATGTTCCTCCACTGGTGAAGTAAAAGCCATCAATATTTTTATGATTTTTAATATAGCTCTTATTGAAATCTTTGTAGCACTGTCTTGTAACTAATAACAATGGCCCTAAAGCTTTCAAGGTATTTAACCTCAGGTGCCTGGAAAAGGTTAAGAAGACTTAATGGTATAAAATCACTATTCTGTTTGGGTTTTTTAACCGATACAGACTCTGATCGTGTTATCCTGGTTCCTAACATTTGCATTGAGGACTGAGAAAGGGAAAAAGGTGAATAAAGCAGCAGTCTTACACAAACAAAATAGAAGGAGAAGGATCTTTTGTCACTTAGCAAATTGAACACCGAAGTGTGGTCACTAGGTCAAAGTCAGCTCTTGAGAAAAATCAATACCACTTACTTCCCAGGGTTTTCTCTTCTTTATCAGGTCCTAGTCTCCAATGGCAGCCAAAATCCAAGTCTGTGCTGGCTCTTCACTATGAGGAATACCTAGATACAAAAGAAAATGTTGACATTCCTTCTGTTTAACCTGACAAATCATCACTCAAACTGCGTAGTCAAATAATGAAAATCAGAGAAGGACGAGAGAAAACTATAGACAGTGCATGATCTCACCTATACAATTAAGAGGGAAAACAGTCTCCTGTCCCTTTTTTTTCACTCTAAAGCAAATTTTCTAATAAATTATCCTGTAGAAGTTTTATTTAGACTTTGGTGTTTGTAAAGACTTATATTGTCTTTTCACATCTTGCCAATCAAGAACTACTGGGAAAACCTAAATCAGCAAATTCAGGAAAACATAAAGTTCAAGATAAAAAAATATTCAATGTCCTCATTTGAAAGTGTTCTGAGGAATCTATATACCCACAGATTCTCCTTGCAGTAACTTATATCTAATGCATGCAAGATTTCCAAAATTAGTCTAAAGATACCTCGAGATAGACAATGGGAATGGCTACTTTGCTATGCAGAAAGATAAAGCAAATATATTCTGAGTAGGTTGCTTGAATATTGAGGCTATTGCACACACGATAAAGAGAATTCTAATATATATTTTTTCCGTCAACCCACCCTGCACTGAGGAGGAAACAGAAAGGATAAGGGGAGAAGATCTACAGAACCAACAATTCCATCTCTAACACATTAGTCATTAGCTCTGAAATGGTACATGAGAACTGATAATTTGAAGAGGTTTGAAGTACCAGGAGCATACGACAAGACATGGCATGAGCCAAATTCGGTCTCCTGACCAATACTGCCAGATTTGCCATTTGGTCTATGAGAATAGTTGCAATAATATACTCACAACAGAATGTATTTTTGACTCAGTCAGGTTCCACATTCTCTCTTTCCCAAAGTTATACTACTTAGCAGCCATATTAGATTTCCATTATTATTAAATTTCTCTAGAACTAGTTTAAGAATCTAAAGTACCAGAAAAATATAATGTATAAATGATTTGAACTAAAGGACGTCACGCTACATTGTTTTTAATTTTCAAAGTCTCCAGCCTAATTAAAGGCTGCTGTGATGTCCTTTGAAGGCAGCTTGTGCACTTCCATAAAAATAGGGCATTTCTTCAATATCTTATATGCTCTAGTGGGTAGAGAAAATACAATCATATGTATAATATGCTTATTAAAAAAAAAAGATATCTCTTGGGAAATCTAAAAAAGAGAGTATGTTTTCAAAGCTTACTAATTGATGATGTCAGATCTTCACAGACATTATGAAAATGTAAAACCAGAAAAGAAATCTATGAACTTGTGCTTGGAGCTGCATCTGCTTTCATTTTTTTCTTATTTCCTCGGTGTCATGTTAAAAGAACTTGGTTCTATTTCTTTCTGTTATATTCACAACTGCCGTTAATCACAGAGTGGAAAGCAAGAATGTTGGACGTGTAGTGCTTGTGATCAAAAGCTGTGTTCAAATTGATTCCCTGTACTGTTAACTATGCAGATCACTTGTGTTTGGGAAACTGAAGAGGCCGAATGAGGAAGGGGTTATGTAGACACATTCCAGGCAGTGTCACTAAAAGAGTCACTTCTTCTTGGACTCAACTACAGAAAGGCAGAAGCCTCACAGCTGCCTGTGAAAAAGCAAAAACAAACCCTTCAATCTTAATTTAATTTTTGTTAGAAAGAACAATAGAAAAAGAAGGAAATTAAAGAAAAAGAAAAAGAAAATAAAAAGGAGTTTCAAAATAATGTCTAAATAGCTCCAATATAAAATGCAACTGATGTGAATTGCAAGGAAGACCTCACAAACTTGTGAGTATAATTTGGGGAGGGAAGTGAGAAAGGCATGACATTAATGCCAATATTTTTTAGTTATTCAATTTTCAGTACTGAATTACTGAGATAAAAGGCCAATATTTACATGAGAAAAGTATCATGCAGTGAGAATGCATGAAGGAGAAGCAAGCATACTTCTCCTTTAGAAAAGGCATAAAGAAAGTAATATCTTTTTGTTCAAAAGGATGAAATTTAACAGTAGGAATCTGGTTAAATTGGTGCTGGTTTTCCACATACACAGACAAGTTACAGGAGGGGAGTCTTCTCTGGATTTAAAACACTCCACTGATGAAAGAATAAATCCTTGAATTTGGACATTCCTTACTGATATTCTAACAATATCATTATAGGTAAATGTTAAGTAAAATTCAACTACAGCAATAACTGAAATGAAAGTTAATCAAATAATTTTGTCAAAGAGTAAAATCATAAATCAGAAGGTCAAGAATAGATGCTAAGATGTTTAGCTGGCACATGAAATAATAGATTTATTTCTTACTGAGCATCTGCAGCTGCTTGTATCTTTATACAATGGTTATTTTGATCATAAGCAGTTCTTGTTCTGAAAAACTCTGCTGTAAAGTTGTCTCTTCAGCTGCTAAGATGAAAATGTCACTTTCAAAATGTGGCAGATCATACTTATGTCTGTGTAGAAGCAGTTTAAATTGGATTTTCATATAGGAAAAAAAGAAGAAAATTTTGCTTCAGGACTTGGTTACATTTTCACCAATCCATAAAGATGTTTATGCTATGTCATATTAGGTTACAGGGCAAGACTTATTTTTTCATCAGTAGAAGTCATTTGAGAAAGAGATTAATTAATTTTAAATGTCTCTGGTGTAGACATACGTGTGGAATTATTCACTTTAGGTCTCTTCGATAGTCAGAGAAAATTACACAAGTTCAGTCAATGGAGTCTTGTCCAAAAAGGTTTTTTTAATATGTTAGAATATATGACACAATTAAACACAAAACTATGTATTTCCATTCTCTCTAAAGAGAGCTGAGGACAGCTCTCTTTATAGAGAGTTGTAGAAAACCTGTTGCCATTTAAAGTCTCATACTGTATTTTTTTTTTAATAATGCTTGTGTCTATGTGAAATAATTGAAAAACTAATTAAAATAGTAATTTTGATGTTCTCATAATGTTGGCTCTTACTGTGATATACCCCCTTGTTCAACTAATTAAGTTTTTACTTCTTTTGCTCTAGAGGTTTTTTAAATAATCATACCCAGGTTTCATTCACAGCTTTCTATAGTATGATTTATATGATTTAATGTTATCTCAGGTTAATATAATAGGAAGAAGGACGTAATGTTTTGTATTTCTGCTCTGTAGCAAGACTGTGCTACAACAGATTAGATGGGGTGGGACCTGAGACATCCAATAGAAGCCCTGTGGGTTTGTGATAGTATGTGGGAAGAACTGTTTGTAAAACAAGGAGAAGCCTGAAAGAAGGACCTATAGGAAGGGAAGTGGAAGGGTAATAATTATAGAAATTATATTCCAGAAAGAAGAGGACTGAGTGACAAGAATAAGGTCAAAGGTGGTAAATAATATTTGTGAAGAGACTTGGAGACAGACCAGAAGAATTGGATGTGAATTGCACACTATCAACAGGCAGAAGGTTATTTGAGTATCATAAGTGTTCTATGACAAAAGAATCAATTTACGCTCAGAAAAGTATGTGTCTTAATTCATATGTAGCTTTAGGTTGCTTTTTTGTGAGGTCACATAAAGTGTTATTGTCAGACAGATGGTTTCATATTTCCGTGAAAGATGTTATTTCAGGAGTACCGGCAGGGTAGCATGTTGCTCCTCATTAAAAGAGACATTTCACCATAATGAGAAACATGCTTTTCTTATAAGGCCTCCGTGGGAAGTTATAACAAGCATTAGCTAATGTTCAATAAAACCAGGGATTGTAAAAGGAAATACCTATGATAGACATGTATCTTGTAGGTCAGCAAATGGGGAGTTGCTGTTGCTTGTAACAGGTCACAGAACGGGTGATAAGCCAACAGAACAAGCATTGAGCCCTGTCAGGCTTTGTCAGGACTTCTTTTGGCCTGTCTAGAATTTGTTGCAGCTTGTAACAGCATTATCTAATACCCAGAGAACTGTTATATGCGCTACTTTGTCTTTTCCTTTGCCTTGCACAATGGTGCAGTCTAACACTTTTTGTAATATATATATGTACATATGTATGCATATTTCTAACTAATGGACCCTATCAATGTCCAGTGACCTTTCTGTACAGAATGAACTGTCTTTGACCCCAGAATAAAATGCAGCTGTGGGTGGGTTTAAAAGGGAGAGCAGGCACAGGGTGATGTCAAAGGTGCAGAAGCACAGGCACAGATTGATACTGGAGGCCTGCAGTTATAAACAATTCACCAGTGGTCAATTCCAGGTCATCAAAAACATGAACTGGTGTGCCAGGTATATGAACCTTTAGAGATAACAAAGTACAAATATACAATATATTAAAAACACATCTTCTAAAGTCAAGTTGTATGTAAAAATAATTTACAGACGGAAAAAGAAGAGCAAGGTGTAGAGCAAATCAATTGGCAGAAGAAACTGACTCTAAGAGAAAGAAACCACCAACATCAGCACCATACCCCTCCAAGCAAAGATACAGACAACTAAACCTGTAGTTTCTCACCTGAATTAAGCCCTTGACCTTACAAGAGTGAGCATAACATCTGAGACACACTTAGAGACTGGAAAGTGTGTGTAGGCATAATTTTAATGATGAACAATTTGAATCACTTTATTATCATCATAGCTGGTCTACTAAGAATTTTTTTTATTAGACTGTTAATACTTTAGTTAGACTGGCAGTAAATGAATGGTTTTGTGCATAAATTATGCTCTTCTTCTGGCCATAACATTTTTGAGTAAATCAAATTGATGGGAATACAATCAGTCCTTTATGTATACTGGGTACAACAAACTGGTTGCAGATATTAATCATAATCCTTTCCAGTAGTTCAACTCTGTAAAACCATAAATGTCATACAGCCCACAGTTATTAATATGATAAAAAAATCTAATATTTTCTGATTTTAGGTAAACCTCAAATTTTGATTAATTTTGTAACTCTGAATCATTTACTTAATCATTATTTCAAAGCATTGGATCTGTCCAGGAAAACATAAATACGGACAGATATTTTCTATTGAATTCATTTTTACCAATAAAACTTAGAATATTTCTATAGTAGTTAGAAAACTTACATTCCAATGACACTTGCCAAGGCAAAGTTCTACACTGGATGGACAAATTTGTTTAATGGTAAGAGATGAACAAGGCTTTTTGGACTTTCTGTGCTTTCCTATTACACTAACCATTTGCAAAATATGCATAATGGAGTATGATATAGAGGTTTATAAAATAAGAAATGCCAGAGAAAAGGTAGATAGGAAGTAATAATTTGTTATTTCTTACAATACAGAATCTTGTGACTCTTCTCATATTTCAGGTCTCAGCGTGTAATTAAACTGTGCTACTCATTTGAACATAACTTTGAATGAAAAATAAAACATTTTATATCAGTTCTAAAAGCAATTTGATTAATTAATTGGGAAAAATTTGTTAAGAACTCAAATTCTAATATATAATTTTTGACTCATTAACATACTTGTAATACACATCAGCATTAGAAGATACTGAAGTATATTTTCAAAACAGAGTGACAAAACCATTGTACATGTGCTCCATTCTTCCTCATTTCGGCCTCTGGTGATATCAGACATAGCTACTCTGAAAAATTGCTCTTCCATTTACTCTTCTTATGATACATTATAAGACATGGTTTACTTTGAAAATACCAAGGGTTGCTCTTGCACACTTCAAGAAATTGTGTTTGTCACACATAAATTTGAAATAGCTTAGTTATACATAATTTATTTGTCATTCTAATCTTGTATGCCATCATTAGTAATATTAATTGTCGAAAAGGTCCATTGATAAAATAATCTCAAAAATTATTATTTATTTATTTATTTTTATTAGACAGGTCTGAAATCTGTATTATTTTGATTTTAAGGTTAATATTTTTTCATCTGTTTCTGTAAAAAGAAAACTATTAAGTATTACAGTTGTGTTACATGTGTGTCATCTATTTTTGAACCTGCTCACTGATTATAAATTCTGGCAGATTGGAAGGGGTTTGAAAAATGTTAAGTTCTTAAAAATTTGATAAAGTTAAGTAACTCTGTTAGCACCTCCAATGAAGAAGCTGCTTTGAAAACTCACTCATTATTAGACACTTGAGAATTTACAAGGCAGCAAGAGGTACTCAATTTTTTAAATGCTGGAAAAGCTTTCATCAATGTTCCTGATTTATTTACCAGAGAACCCAACCAACCAGATAAAAAGCTAGGCTTTATCAGTTCCACTGTTCCCAGAAGGGCTTTTCCTTGCTTCAGCTGACTCTCTCCTACCTTTATTGTCTCTACCATTTCCTGCTCTCCAGTCTTTCAGGGTACTGATTCAAGTTTTCAAGGCAATTTTTGGTGAGGTTTTTTTGCCTCCCATTTAAAAATTTCAGCATTTGAAGCCTTGTAAAGCTCCCTTTTCAGTCATTGAAGAAGAAAGAAAAGGAATAAATTATCAAGATCAATATTTCTTATCCCTTTCTGTAAAAAAAAGCAAAGCAACATATTGCATCCGCGAACTACATGGTTTTTTTGGGAGTATATTGGTTCTTACTACTCCAAATATTTTATAATCCTGCTGGGGATTTTCAGTCATCATTTTGTTTGCATGATTTTCCTTATTCTGTTTTCAGTTAAATGATTTTACCAGAGTAAGGCAAGCATAACTCATATCAACCCAAAAGTCCGTGTCCATTCAAATTGATCATATACTTGCTTATATTGGATTATTTTTGTACAGTAGTCTAGGAGCAACCTTTTCATACTTACATGCTATATTTGTGTTTATTTTTGAAAGAAAATATGTTTCTTCCCCAGTTAGGGAGTGGAACATCTGATGAGGCCAAATATTGTTGTTTACACCTTGAGCAGTCAGTTCCTCTAAAGTGATGGGAAAGTCTCAGAACAATCTATGTGACTTCCAGGGCTGTGAGTCCCTAGAGCTTAAGCGTTTTCCTCCAACTTGGGATGGAAATCTTTCAATTTAATTAGTTATCCTATGGCTATTTCTCTATAAACTCTCCTCTGCTAAATCCCTCCTGACATCTACAAACAAAACCTCACTGCCTTGGAATGAACCAAAACCGATTCCCTGTGACTGATCTCACCAATAAGCTTGTTGTTAACAAAAGCCTTTAGATCTGACAGCGGGTCTGTGCCATGGGGCCTGAGGGTAAGTGCCGTTCCCAGGTCAGGGTCCTCTGCAGTGTGCAGATGCTTCAACTAGCACTGTCTCTTTAATTAATTTCAGTCTGCTTCACCTATTTAAGCTTTTCACTTGCCTGCTGTTTTCCCTATCAATAAATATAAGTAACAGATTATAAAAAGAGAAATTCTGTATGGAGCAGGATGAATCATTTATGCTAACATGATTAATCTCTTTCCGTCATTAAACTTGAAGTTTTGTACGCAGCACATCAAACAAATTATTTGAGTATATTATATTCCTGTTATAGTTGAGGTGTTCATATATAAGCAATACATATGTTTATAAAGATATGTTAGAGTATATCCTTCTTTATTCACACAGCCATGTAAATATAAAATATATTAGGATATATCCACCTATGTACACGCAAGTCTTATGACTATATAGCTGAAAGTTATCCTAAATTCACTTAAGCATGTTACAAAATTCAGCTTGTCAGAATTTTTTAAAATCTGTTCGTATTAGAAATAATTCCAGTTTCAGGCAGACCTAGAACTCTGTTTTTTTTAAATGCTACATAAGCAAGTAAGCCAATTAGTGTTAGCATTGTTGTGTTGGTGGAGCTATACAGAGCTAACTGTGCTAGCAAAGCATTTCTGTGCAAATTCCAACCTTATACAAAGGATGTTTTTCTAGGATAGTTGAGCTACGATTTCCAAATCCATACTAGTTACTAGGACTTTAGCTCCACAGCATCAATAGTCCTGTCTATATAACAGTCCTGTAAGCAAAGCTATGGTTTTATAAGTTGGGATGACCAGGAATATAGCAACCTGTCACCACTGGAAATGAAGGTCTTGAACTGATCAGCTCTCTGCCCTTGGATGAGCTTATCCATCATCTGGGAAAACAGTCTGATCTTAGACCTCTCAAAGAACTGTTTTAACTCAGAAACTGTTTTGTTTCCTGCCTGTTTAGTTAAAGAGCCCAAGGAGACTGGGAATGGCATTACAGCTGGCACAGGGCAGGAGGGGAATCTGTAGGACCACAAGTAGAGGCAGGAGGAGAGGGCAAGGAGGGACAGGAGAACAGAACTGTCCTTTCTCAACGTAGAGGATGATGAGAGGAACACAGCTGAATGTGGAAGGACAGCTCAGGTGTTTTGAATGACCATAGCCCAGCAAGTAGACACATGAGATGTAGAAGACTGTTGAAGAGTGACAGTGACCAGAAGACATGGTGACTGCAATTAAGTGAAGCAATATTTGCCAATTTTGAATAAGCCCTTGTTGTATTACCTTTTGTTTGACTTCAAAAATGCAAACATATTAATAGTAGTTATGATAGCCCATTAACATTTTTGAAAGCTTATTGCTGCTTCCTTTGTTGAACTTACAGTCACTAAGTTCTCATCAACAGTCTTCTGAATGTAATGAAACAGTGTAAAAAAATGACAACGGGAAAAGTGATAGTGCTACTAAAATATCAAAGCATTGCAGTTTATAAGAAAACTACTTTTCATTACTTCTTGACAGTGTTGCAAGATGTGGGAAAGCTACCCAGGTTTCTGTGAATATCTGCTCTCTGCATTAGAAGAGTGATGTTCATTAAGTATGAAGCAGGACACAGCTCTTGAAAATGACACCCAAGGCTAAAGACAGGAAGAAATTCTGAGTAAATGGATCTGTGACTAAGGGAGTCTGACAGTCCTTTTTTTCCACTGAAGGCATAAAACTTTCCAGACAGAGACACTTTTTATAAGTCAGAGTTTACTAGAATAATACTTTGCTTTTTTCCTCTAAAAAAAAGTCAAGTTAAAACATTTCTCTAGTAAGTGTGATAAATTTTGGTCTTATAAATGAAGAAAAGTACATGTAGACAACCTCATGTCCTTCTTTTGTCTCTGATTCTCAGAACATTGACTTCTCCTTTCAGTTTTCACCTGCAATATAGAGAAAATTAACTTTAAGTTCCAGAGATAAAAACCCATAGTAACTAAATATTGATAAAATCTTTTAGTTAGAAATTACTCCATATGGAAAGTATGACACATCTTAGGTATCTCAATAAACAAAAAAGTATAGCTTTAAAATAAGCACTGAAAATTAGCTCTAAACCAGTTTTCCTGGAATGATAGGCAGTTAAAATGAAAAAATTTCATTTTCATTGAATAACTTCTGTCTAATAGCATTTTGGCAGAAAAATAATATTTTAATTAACTTTTTTGTTAATATTAACCAATATTTCTAGCATGCATGGATCGTCCTGTTCTCACCACTTTTCACTGTTTCTCAGCCCAAAGCAGGTGAAAAGCACTGCCGAAATAGCTACCCACAGCAAGCAAGCTGCTCTCCAGGAGTCATAGTTTTTTCAGCTGTTGGCTATATAAGCCATTTTACTCTAATTTGTCAGAGCAACAGAAAAATCCCAATTATCCAAGTGATTGAAAGAATGTGCAATAAACTACATTGTTATTTGCATATTCTAAGTAAACCTACTGTCATATTTCCATGAAATGTTCTTTCAAATTAATAAAACATCACAGCATGACAGGTACATTCATCTGTAGTTGATGGGTAGTGATGAGATGACAAGCAGCAGTGAAATAGTTAAAAATGTTGGCATTTAAATTAATCTTCAAAGTTAACTCTTCCAATTAAGATGAGTGGAAGATGTCTAGAAATATTTTAGTGCTATTGTTTCAATTTTTATTGATTGCCATAAAGACAAAAGTACATGCACTTACATTATTAAGGCTTTCTTTTTATCTAAATGTAATTAAAATGAATAACCAAGCTTTGAATCTTGGAATACTGCATGAGGAAAAGTTTAGGAACACTATTTTTCCAGTAATAGTTTCCTGCCATCCAGTAAAATATTTTACCATGAAAACCTTCCAAGCTCTGTGTGACTCTTGAAAGGCTTACATTTGAATAAATACCCACAACATTTCAACTAGGGAAAAATAAGTGCATAGTAGAAGAGATAAAGAGTGTTGCTCCAGTTCCTCTCCATATGAGGCCTCTGCAGTGCAGTCTGTATGTGACTCTCTCAAGATGTCTTAGAAATTCACACAGCTGGTAGGGAATTTGGCAGCTTGCTAGCTGCGTAGTACATGTTTGTGGGAATGTCTGGCATTTCTCACTGCCTCCTGAATTGATCCATAAGGTCCTGACATTCAAAGGCCTCTTGTGCCCTGACATTGACTGGCACGAGAGGCGGCTGCTGCCCGACAGCGCTGGGGATGTTCCTCAGCCAGTGTCCAGCTTGCACAAAGGGAATCTCAACCTTTGCTTACAGTTTAGGTTAAGAAACTGGCAGTTTGGTTTTGGTCTGGTCTAGTTTATTCTGAGGTGTGTGTTGGTAGGAAGCCAAAAGAATGAAATATATTTTGATTTCTGAATTCTGTATTCATAAGCACTCTAAAGGCAAGCCCTTACTGAATGCAGAGACTGACAACAAGCATGCACTTCTCCATTCCCCTCAGAGACAGATTTAGTTCACTCTGGAGGGAAATCTAGATCCAAATTAACAATCACCCAGGCATAGGATTCTAACATGAAACAGGTGTTATTAACAACGTGGCAGTACACACCAATTGCAAGAGCTTTAGTTATCCTGCAGATCCAAGTTGCTCCAGAGGCCTGGATGAATTACAGTGCAAGAGAGAAATGAAGCAAATTTGTATTGCTATGCCTGGGTGAAAGGCTGAGATGAAGGCCATATAGAAGCACTAAAATGAGAAACAGCAGTATTTGCATTTACAGCAAGGAATATTTTGTGAAATAAATGTCTATGCATGCAAAGTAAGTAAAAAACTCTGAAAACAAAAGGCTCTTAAAGTCTCTTCAATACAGTCTCATAATGAGCACCTGGCATTAAGCCTACTCAGAAAAAGATTCCCTTTGTGTCTTATGAGTGTCCGAATTTTATCCCACATTGAGCACCTAAGTGGGATTTGCTTTATGTTAGACATCGAAATTGTTCAAACCATCAATGGAGCAAGACAGCCACCTTAACCTGGGCATTGTCTCCTCAGAGGAGATAAAGCTCCTTTTGGAGGAATAATACCTCCCCACATAAAGAAAAGAGCCTGCATGACCATCTTACGTCAGAAGCTTAGCAGCTAGGTAGCTGGATCTGGCTGAGCTGAAGCCCATCCTAAACTCATGTGCAGCTTCTCTCCCTCAGCTTTAGATCATTCAGGAGAGACTACAGTTGTGGATTGATTTATTCTTTCTTCAGTGTTGGTGGGATCTTGACTACATATGATTTTCCAGCAGGTTTATTGACTGCAGCTGAGTCAAGAGGGAGGAGATTGTAATTTCTACTGGTATTCTTCCAAAGTAAATCTGCTATCTCCTCTTTCCACAACAAACTTGGAGGTATATATCTGATTCATATCACCTTTCTGAATGACTCAGGACTCAGCCTAAAATCACAAGATATTCCTTATGCAGAGCTCTTTTCTAAAAATAATTTTACACTTCTTTCTTTTCTTACTCCTCCGTTGTCAGTGATGAAGGATCTTTTTATCTTAATCCTTCTTTGTCTGCACTTTATTTAAGAGGTAGTCTGTAAAGCTTTCAGCATTTCTCCATGCTGAAACTGGAACAAATTTTTCATGTTGGCTGTACTCACTGTTCTCCTAGTAAGAAGAAAATACTGCCTCATGAAAGTAAGCTGTTGTATTGTCATCTAGCTCTTTCATCTAGTTCTCTCTGTTTCTCTTATTTTATTGTGTCCTCTGTATCACTCTTCAGAGTTTCACAAGGCTTGGAGGATTAAAAATTTTGTTGCATTTCTGTTTATTTATTTGTCTATTTTCTATCTGCTACTTCATTTAGATAGCATCCTCAAGTTTAAAACAAAATATTATATTTACTTAAATTGCTGCCAGAGAATCTTTTAGACATCATTTTCAAATCTTTCTGTCAGGTTCCATCAATGACTTAGATATCTTCATTGCAGAAACAATATTTCCTCATCATAATTTTTTCTGGTAGATTTTCTTCTATTGCGCGTGGAACTTTTTTCTCTGCCAACAATTGTTAGTTTTAGCAGAAGACTTTGCTCTTTCCTGCAGTTTGACATCGTAACAACTTGTTTCCCCACTATTTTTCCTTTTAATTTTGTCTGTGGAAGATTAAAAAAAAAAGGGCTAACATTTTATTCTTTCCCTTTAAGAATGTAATGCCAGAGTGAAGTGCTATTTATTTATTAATTTTTCTTTTAAACTTTTTAAAATTGTTAAGAGAAGGAGCAATGTCCAGTGGATAAGCAGCAGCAATTATGGGTGAGGAATTGGCAATTCCTCTCTCTGGCATGGAGTTTCTAAGTAGACACAAGCAGGCTGCATCAGCACTTACATGAATGATGAACTAATAGAGTCATACTTGAAAGGTAGATATAGAACCAAAAATAGACCAATTTTGTTCAAGCGGAGTTACCCATTGTATTTATATTTCCACATAATATCATAAAAAGTGTCTGTCCGTGACTCATTAATGCAAAATGGCATGGAGTTATTTGCAAAAATTTCATTTGCTCTTTCTATGAAATCTACATATTCCCTAAGAGACATTTTTCTTCCCAAGGAATATATGAAATAAAGAGATAGGCATATTTTTGACACTGCTAGTTGCTATGCATAGAAGTGAACTTTTTCACCTTCTTCCCTTAATTCCTGGAGAATAAAAAAAGTTTTACTTCTGTTATCAGTCTGAAGTTGTTACTGCCATGTAAAGTTAATTTCATAAGTGCTTCTGTTGAGGAACTTTTCTGCACTCAACTAGAAAATAATGAAAGCATTTTAGTATAAGTGTATTATCTTATTTTCATTCTTCCTCTCCTTGTTCTTCTCACGGATATTAAGAATATAAGGTTCATAGGGATAGTTAGATCATCTCATCTGACCCCTATATTTGCTAGTCAACCCCCAGATTCCTCCCAACAGCATTATTGACTGAAGTACATCTTGACCAATTTAGACCAAGTCTTATTCAAAGTCACCTCTTTGTGCCTCATCACAGGACAAAGTTCCTGGACAGACAAGCTCTTAAACTCTCAATTTTTTCAGCAATTCATAGAATTTTACAACATTCTTTTAAAATGTGGACACTATCCCTTGTGCCATATGCTTATCACACTGACAAAGCTCTGCAAAAAAGACTCTCTAATTTAGACATCCACTCCACAGACATCTGCGACTGAGGTAATCAGGATCCCTTTACAGACAACTGAAAAAACAGGCACTTTCAAGGCACATCTCTTTTAACCTATTCTAAATGCCTATGTTAGTCAAGATGAATCATATCTCACTAATAGGTTGCAGAACTTTTCCAGACTTTGGATGTTTTCTACTCATTACTGCCCTGTTTATGCACTGCAATTTCATTACCTTTTTTTATCCACTGCTACTAATGAGGGCTCTTATTGAGTTGTTTAACTAACGTGTCTCCTAAATTCTTACAGAATCATGTATTTCCAATAAATTATTTCCATTTCTATAGTCATGGTTAAGTTTCTTGTACCAAAATGCATTCAGTGATGATTCCTCTTTGACTGATATTTTTTGTACTACAATGGAAGCTGGGAAGCTTGAACTCGTGTTTGGCTAAGTCAAAGCGCTAGAAAAGTTTATTTTAACAGAGATCGGCTACTTTTGTCCCATGAAGTACCTAGATTCTCACAAACAAGGTGAGACATATTGTTTAGACTTTGTTTAATATTTTTAAATAAAATAACCATTTTATATAACAACCTCAAATACATACCAGCTAAATTTTGGAAGCTTCAGACTGAGAAACCTTTAGAAATATTGCTGATTTTTAGGTTTTCCACAGAAAAAGTCTAGACACATTCTTCGATAACAAGAATTCTATTTTTCAAAAGAATTTGGTACATACATCCAGGCACAAAATTGCATAAGAAGTTATAATTTGTCCCTTTAACACCATCTGTAGTTCTTCAGTAAAATTATTAAAGAGGATAAAATGATAAAAATAAAATTAATCAAAATTATAAGATTTAACAAAAAGAATTTTAGAGTATTCAACAGAGAAGTGATAAAAGTACTCTAGTTTCTGGGAGATCATTCAAGATGTCATAATAATGTTTGTAAAAAGAACTGAATAACCCTTAGAAGACAACATAGATAAAACCACTGAATAGATAAAACCCCTGGTTAACAGAGAGAAAAAGATTGATTCTAGGTTAGTAATTTTCTAAAAAGAAGGCAGCCTGAGCAGTAGGTGAGCCATCTCTACTGGGAAAAATGCTGCATATTCACAAGTAATCTACAAGAATGAAATTTAATTTTTTTATTGTTTTAGTTTATTTAAGCAGTGTAAATAAGAGAACTGTCTGTGAGAACTGCAGGCAAATTTGGTATCTGAGCTTGACCAGTTGCAATCCACTGTAACTGAACATAAAATGAAACTTTTGAAAAAATGACCTTAACCTGATGACCTATAACAATGTCTTAAACCTGCAGTAGACAATTGTAAGAAAATGTCAGATCAGTCCTATATGAAGACCAAAAAGCAAGTAGCAAGATACTGACATGGGAAAAAAGAACTACTTTTATACCTCCATGCATCCATAGTGCTGCCACTGGAGGACTGGCTAAATAAACAAGGACTCCAAGCTGGAAAATCAAGATCTGTCGTGTGTCTGAGGAATTGTGACATTAACAGGTGTAATAAATAAAGATCTGCTTTTTCCCCTCTCTCCCATTAAAGAATGGGAGAAGAAGATCATAGACAGGTTTTTGAAAGCAAAGAGAAAAATAGTTCATCTTAAACTACACTGTGAAAATGAAAAACTCTCCAAAGAAGAAAGTTGTTGCTCAATGCTTTTGCATATCTTCAAGAAGCTGGACAAGCCCATGAAAGAGAAATAAGTCATGTGCTTTACAATGAAATTGCCTTATATTATCAAGAAATTATGGAGCCACCAATTATCAGAAACAAAAAAAATTAGTCAGAAAAATGCTACTATATGTTGTGCCTCCTGATATTTTCTTCTAAGTTTCCGTGTACAGGCACAATCAGGTGCTGTGTTTGATGGAACTTGTTCTGACCCTGCAGTCTTCAGACAACCAATATAAAACTTCAGAATTCTATACACAAATATGCTTTAAAACATACAGAATTTTATAATATGATTGTATCGTTGCATTTTTAATGAATGATTTTAAGAAATTGTGAAAGAATAAGTAGAAAAATTGTCATAAGTTGTTTGATAGCAAAAAGGAGGTTTTAACTATATTGTATCTTATTGCAACTGAGGTGGTTTTCAAAATGTTTAGGGTAAGGATTTTCCTGTAATCTGCCGCCATAGTTCCATAAATCCATTTTACAAATAAACTGCATTAGTTAGTGTACAACTGAAATAAATTAATAGAAAAATCAGATAGTAGAAAGCTCTACAGAAATATTTGATATAGAATTTAAATTACTGCTGGAACTGTTAACATTCAAACTGGAAAAGGATGGAAAACCAATGTCTATATATAAAATAGGACAACAATGAACTTTAATTGTAATTATATATATATATATATATATTGAAATCCACAACACTAGATAAGCTATTTTGGATGTGTTTGTTATAACTTCAAGTATTTTAAGTTATGAAGAGAATGAAGATGATATATGGTGCAGTGTGTGATGCTGAGATCCTGTGCTGCTTCTGCATGCATAATATGATAGTAAAAACGTCCATATTAGATGACGAGGGTGGGTGAATCAGCCTATGGAAATGGAGCAGCACAATTGTATATAAATGCAGATTTGGGACAAAAATAGTCTGAGGACAAGCACAGATAATTAATGTATCATTCTCCTGTGTGAATCTCTTATGGGTTATGATTATTTTGCTAAAATCGTGTAGTCAGGAGACCTGACTGGATAATCCAACATGTCTGAATTCTAAAACTGTTGCCCAAAAACTGTTTGATGTGTCATAATGAGGAAGTGTTGGCCTTCTGTTCCAAGTATTATGAAAGGAAATCATTGCTTCATCCTCTGCTATAAGTTCTTCATACCTGCTACTTTGCTGTCTAATGGATAATTTTTACTGTTACTTATTTGTGGCAACTCTGAATATTCTAGATGTAATTAAACAGCCTAAGAATGTCTTTGTTCAGGGAGAAAACCTTATTATTATTGTAAGCGTTATTAAACTATGCCCAAATAAATGTATCGTTATGATTATAAATATAGAAAGAGGTTAAATACATAAGTGGTAGGGGAAATCAGATAACTATCTTTCACTGACATTCAGTGAGAACTGTGTTTCAATCTGGTTCATGTTACCTCACCAAGCCTATATTAAGGCTAGTCATGAGGAAAAACTTTCTGATGATACAGACAGTGAAACACTGCAAAAGGCTGCAGGACAGCTGGAGCAGACTGCTGGCCTTTATTGTTGGAAGTTGCACAAACATCTGTCTGCATGACCTAAGATGATCCTGTATTGGGACATAAAGATAAATTAAACAAACTACAATGTCTCTTCCAGCCCTATAAATCTGAAATTTTATTCATTGAAATATTTTTTTATAACTCAAACTTTTTGGCTGAGGGCTGGGGAAGAAACTTATATTGAAGAAAGTAAAACTAGCTCATTTCAAACCTTATACAGAAAAAGGTATAGGAGAAAAGAAGATGGACACTGAAATTTGTTGAAATAATTCAGTATGTTAATGATCAGAAGGATTATTTTAGATTTTGATAAAATATTAGAGTGTTACCTAGCTACCTGCTGTATCACTTTATACCAGTGACAAATATGGGGCAATTCCTCTCCAGATATTCAATTCTCCCAAATGAATGTATGAATGATCCAATTAAATGAATCTGAAAAAAACACCAGGAGGTGTTTTACCTTGAACTGAAGACAGGGAGAGAAATGCTTATAACACAACTATATTATTCAAGTAAAAAACTGTACATAGACTTTCTTTTGTTGAGAATAAGGACTCCAGTGAATAAAAATGACATTATTTTATTGAATTTAATGATGTTTTCATTACAGGTTTCTACTGAGAAAATGCCACCTGCTGAATATTTCCTGCTATATTATCTTTAGTGAAAACTGATAATCAACGACATTTGTATCACATCTTTCCTCAGTAGAGGAGATGGATGGTTATCAAAGCATTTTTGCAGATTCCTTTCATTTCTGAAATACATAAGAGCAGCTACATATACGTGAGTGCTAAATTAATAATCTGGACAACAGCAACAATAGTAATTGCTATATAACACTGTGTACTGTCACTATCGTGGCAGGTGTATGACCATCACCACACTGTGTGCCTTGTGGCATCCACATTAACCACACAAGGTCTGGGGAACTGAATCTGAGTCCCTGCTGATCATCACACTAATGAAGAAAGAAATTTAATGAAATCAGATGAGTGCAGCGGTGATGGAATCAGAATTGGCTCCAACATGCAAAAATCCAACACCACACAACATTTTTGCTGTCTGAAAGACAGTTACCATGGAGCTCAAATTCATGGACTAAATGAATTCAATGGACTTCTACAGGGGTAGTCTATAGACTAAGGAAATGATATTTGTGTGTATCAAAAGACAGGAAAGGCAGTGGGTATTGGGGAGTGTGGGACCTGACATGGCATAAATGATATGGAATTAGGGATGGATATTGTCCTGGTTTCATCTGGGACAGAGTTAATTTTCTTTTTAGTAGCTGGTACAATGCTGTGTTTGGGATTCAGTATGAGAATAATGTTGATAACACATGGATGTTTTGGCTGATGCCGAGTAGTGCTGACTCTAAGCCAAGGGCTTTTCAGCATCTCATATTCTGTCAGCAACCAGGTGCACAAGAAGCTGTGAGCGAGCACGGCCAGGACAGCTGACCCAAACTGGCCAAAGGGATGTTCCACACCACAGACTATCATGCCCAGTGTATAAACTGGGTGTGGAGTTTGCCAGGAGGGACCGATCATTGCTGGGGGATAGGCTGGGCATCAGTCAGCAAGAAGTGAGCAAATGTGTCATGCATCATTTGTTGCTTCAATTTTATTCCTCTCTCCCTTTCCTTTTCTATTACAATTATTGTTAGTACCAGTATTTTTATATTTTATACCGTGTTTCAATTATTTAACTGTTCTTTAACCCATGCTTTTTCCTTTTTTTTTTTTTCTTATTCTCCTCGCCATTCCACCAGGGACAAGGGCTGGGGGAGTGAGTGAGTGGCCAAGTGATACTTAGCTGCTCACTGGGATTAAACCGTGACACCTGGATGATTCATAATTGATGTCCTTTCCCTTTTTACATTTAAGGAGGATGAGCAAAGAGAGATTCACCAAAGCAGGTATGTCAAAAAGGCCAAAAAACATTATAAATTCAACTATCAATCTAAAAAGTAAATCTGTGTGATTCATGGTGTAAAAATCAGCATAAAACACTTTATGACAGTGTTTCAATGATACCCACTTCAAAAACATTTTCAAGAATGCTGGGGAATGTTTACTGGGGTTAAAAAACCTTTTTTGCAGCTCCTTAGATATGCCTTCACTTGGAAAATATGAACACATGAAAATTGACGGAGTATATGTATTTAGGGGTAATAATGGAATCCACTAATAGCTCATTTCTGTCAAATAATCATTAAAAAAAAGACACACATCAATCACAAGCAGGCAAGAAATAAAGTAAGAAATGAGAAAGAGGAAAGAAGGGAAAAAATACAGGGAAAGAGGGAAAACAGATAACAAGAAAAAATAAAAACTTTTAAAATCACATATATTTGTTGAAGTACTGATCAGAATCTGTGACCACTAGTTTCTGAAAAATATGGTCACTTCAGGGCATCTCTATTTGAGGATCACATAGTTAATTTGGAGCAAACTATTTTGATTTCTTATGTGCAGATGAGTTCTGACTCTTTTGCATTCCCTCCATTCTGCTTCTGAGGTGAAAATAGCTTAGCAGGAATTGGTGACCAGAACACCTTCAGACTGCCTAAAGCCTTGTTAGCATCATCATCTAAGACAATAGTTTCTTCTGGTTCAAAACTGGAATTGCTATGAAGCAGTTTGTTAAAATTATTATTCTGAATTTTAAAGGTTGACCTGGACAAGCTATGTTGCCAGTGAGATATTAGTCTTTTATAAAATCTACATTATTCAGTAAGTTTATATTAGAATAAGATACACAAAATATTCAACAGAAAACATTTTATATATGTTTGTGTGTGTGTGTATTTACAAATGAATTTATAGATATTACACAAAAATATTTAACGTGATCATGAAATATAAAATGTAATGTTAAAATATGTAACTAAGATAACTAAGTACCATTGAATGACTTAATCCCTAGTGTCTTCAGTCAATTTTACTCAAATTATGTGCCAAATTGAAAGCATTTGTCAGATTTACAGGTTTAAAACACAATTGCTTAAAAAAATCACTAACAGGTTAAAAAAACAGTGAGATAAACAAGGTTTTGAGAATTTGAAATTCTGTGACAATTTAAGTACCTTTCAACATTCAGAAACTTTTGGGACTGTGCTTTCAATACCTTGAAAAAAGTCCAGCCATGGTAAAAGTTTCTATTGTTTTTATTCCATTAATACTGAAACCACATTTGCATTTCATATTAACTTTAATCAACCACATTAAAAGCAGAATCAATATTGAAGTATAGTGATGACAGGATACATGAAGTTGCTTTGTAGAGCTTCGTTATTCCATCATTTACTGTTACTTTGAAAGAAATTATATTTGAAATTACAAAAAGTCTATTCTTTGCAGAATTCTAGAGTTAGCTCTATTTCCTCTAATCCTAAAAGCCATCACAGTGAAGACTATTTTGTATCTTTTACTTCCCCGAGCTTCTTGATAGATCACAGACTGGATTTGCTTTGTTAGCCATTTATACTCTCCAAGATACACACACTTTTGTGAGAAGTGCTCCTGTTGGTGACTCCTTGCAGTTCTTCAGACCCCTGGGGGACAGGATGTCATGTCTCTAATAGTTATATGTAATTTTATAAAAAGTGACTAACTTCTTGCCTTCCTGTATTTTTTCTTTTATGCAATATAAATAACCTAAGCCATGTCATGTAAAACACCTATAACAAGTAGAAAAGAGCAATTTGAGGTAATGTTCCTTTTAAAAGGAATTGTTAGCAACAGGCCTAATCAGAAGGTCCTGATAAAAGGTATTGTTTTTTTCCATTTATTCTGAGTCGTGTTAATAGTGTAGCTGATGCATTAATGAGGAAATGTCCTAGAAACTAGTTAATTCTTGTATTACCCTATCCAGCAACAACGGAATTAGCGTCCTGAGCTCTGTAAGTCTACCAAGCTGCAGACATCTCCAGAAGAATCAAAACCAATATAAATCACTTCTGAAATTCTCAAGAAAGCCAAGGACGAGATGCTCTGATGATTCTTTTAAAGCTTGGAACTGGGAAATTCTTGGCTCAAAATGCTGACTTTTAGCCAGGTACAGCACAGTAAGTTTACTTTTTGGCATGCTATAATCGACTCAGAAAAAGTACAAGGTGAACACAGAGAAAAGGTTGAGGTAAAACAAGGGCAGGAAAAATAAACAGTTGTAACTGAGAAAAAAATCTGCAGAGTTCAAGATGTAATGGACATTTTATTCTTAGATAAAAACACTTAATGTTAGAAAAGCCTTTCTTTTATCAAATTTACAGATTGCACTTTGTGACAGACTTCAGTTTTATGCTTTGCAGCTGTGTAACTAAACATAGTACCCAGGATCTGAATTATATTGATGTTGATTTTCAGTACTATATTTCAATAACTTTCGATTTTTTGATACCACAGTGCCAGTGGATATCAGAAGTGTTAATGTGTTTAGTCTGAAAACAAGCACATAAGAAATACCTGATCCTTGAAAAGTCAGAATAGCTCAAACAACAAATCTGAAACAGAACTGAGAGAGTGAGTAACTGTTTGCTTAAAGTAAGTGAATGGAAATTATCCTGTATTCAGGCTGAAATGGAGCTATTAGAAAAAATTTGAAATTTAATCAAATTATACTGTTCAAAGAAATAGGGACAAAAATGTGTAAGATTGCAAAATTGTGGACTGGATGACCTAAATACCTTATAATATGATCCAAACAGCAGCTAATTAAGAAAGACTCCCTTAACTGACATTACTATAGCAGTGGAATCCTAGAAAGTCGTATTTGAATTTCAGATAATAAAAATCTTTTGTGGGTTGTTATTATTATTATTACTACTATCACTTTTAGTATCATCATCATTATTGTTACTATTGATATTATTATTATTATTATTATTTCTTTTGAGTAAAGCATGATTAGACTGGAAAAACCCCAAACCCTAGTATTATTTTATTGATTTTTAGAAGATATATCTGATGTATCTTATACTAAAAATTCACCACAATATGAGTGTAACTCTCAGTTATTCTCAGTTGTAGTTCTCTCATGTTTTTATTTTGGGAATACACATAAAGAATGTATGTACTTCATGAATATTATTTTATGTAAATGGGAAAGCAATGTACCAAATCCTAGTTATGTGGTTTTGGGTTTTTTTTATATATTTCAGATTGGTCTATGAACTTGATTTCAGAAATACATATGGTCTTAGACCTATGCATACCATCTTTTAAATTTTAAGTCTTCCATCATATCTTACAAGCAACTCTCTTAAACTTCTTTAAAGCATCTGCATGGTCACATCCCAAGGGTAGCTGATCAACAACTCGATGTCCAGATAAACATCAGTGGCAAATGGTGTCCATTAGGGGTCCATAATGTAACTAGTACTGTTTGATGTCTTCAGCAGTGAAGCAAACAATGGGATTGAGCAGTCTCAGCAAGACTGCAAATACCCAGAGAGTGATGTGGTTGACATGCTTGAGGGGCAGGATTCCTTCCAGAAGGGACCCTAAGAGCCTTGAGAAGTTTGCCCATGGAAAACCTCATGAGGTTTGACAAGGCCAAGTTAAAGGTGCTTCACCTGGGTCGGGGCAAGCCCCCGTTATCAACACAGGCTGGGCACTGATGGGACTGAGAACAGCCCTGCTGAGAATGACCTGAGAGTGCTTGTGGATGAGAGGCTGGACACGACCTGGCAATGTGCACTTGCAGCACAGAGGGCCAACTGTGTCCTGGGCTGCATCAAAAGAAGTGAGGCCAGCAGGTCGAGGGAGATGATTCTGTCCCTCTACTCTGTTTGGGTGAGACCCCACCTGGAGTGTCGCTCTGGGGTCCTCAGAACAGGAAAACCACAGCTCTATTGTAGCAGATCCAAAGGAGGGCCACAAAAGCCATCAGAGACCTGGAGCACCTTTCCTCTGAAGCAAGGCTGAAGGAATGGGGGATGTTCAGACTAGGAAAGAGAAGGCTCTAGGAAACCTTGTTAAAGCCTTTTAGTACTTGGAGGGGGATTACAAGAAAGATGGGGACAAACATTTTAGCAGGGCCTATTTTGATAAGATGGTATTGGTTTTACACTGAGAGGGTATATTTAGATCAGATATAAGCATGAAATTTTTTATGATGACGGTGGTGAAGCACTGGAACTGGTTGCTTAGGATGCTGTACATGTCCTGTCCTTGGAAACATTCAAGGTCAGGGTGGATTGGGCACTGAGCAACCTGACCTAGTTGAAGACATCTCTGCTGACTGCAGGGGCATTGGACTAGGTAGTCTTTAAAAGTCCCTTCCAACCCAAACTATTCTATGATTTTATGATTCTGTGATTCTATGACTAACACCTAAAATATTAAAAAGTGTACATGGCATGAAATAGAGATGTGATCATTATTTTATTTTTCTTGCTATTCAGTGAGTTCGCGTCTGACGTTCACAAGTAACATTGATAAAGGACAGCATAGCACTAAGACTGCCAAAGTGGAAATATAATCTTGTTTAAAACTGGCTTTAATGAAAATGCTTAATTTGAATAGAAACCTGGCCTTGCTGCATACAGCATGCTTATTAAAGACAGGAAGGTTATTGACCTGACTCATTCAATCTTGCATCTACGTATAAGCCCACATGTGTTCTCAACTTTCACATAATGCTTGATGTACACACAAATACAGAGAGATGGCTAAAATTTGAGAAGGAGGAGCCTCTCCTCTTGCGTTGAGGTAGCTGCATTTCAACAGACATCTATAAAAGAAATGGCACTATGTTCCTTACTCATTATTGCAAAAGAATTGTCAAACATGAACAGAAAAACAGGGGCCATAGAATTCATAGTCAGTGTTGCACCTCTCCCAGACAATATGAGAACAGGGAAGTAATTTAGCTTCTTTGATATATCACAGCCCACACTTTTTGCCTCCTTGCAAGTCAAGAACATTTGAATTGTTTGCTGTTTTCTTCGAGTCAGCTCTCCAGAGTCTGCATAATGTTAGCACGTAAATTCACTGTGGTGACTGTGAGCCCACTGTGCCTCAGAGACTAGTGAAAGTGAACAAAATTAAGATCTATTCCCAAGTCTTCACATAGATGCTGAAAGAAAAGAAGAACATTAAGTATGCAGAAGAATGAACAAATCTACAAGTTCAGCATTGGTTGACCGTCCTGTACTACGTTTGCATATCCCAGGCTTTTGTGGTCTGTATGTCATATTAGGACACGTTAGGAAGATACATGTAATAAGTACAGATTGCAACAGTGGAAAAATTTTTAAATGGCTTAGATTTAAATTATTACTTATACATCAGTCTGTTTCTTCTCTAAATAATTTTTGGTTCTGGGTACTGAAATCAAACATACTTTTGGGAATATATTGATGCCTTTTTTCAGAAATATACAAATTGGTATAGCTGATATCTAGACTTAAGCCTTCTTACCAGCAGGTACTGAAGAGATTTTCATTGTTCTTTATCTCTTCCATTATGTACAAGTTTCTTATTGAAAAGAAAACAAAGACTTAAAAACCTACTATACAGCTCAGAAAAAGTGACAAATTTTAGCCCCATATTTGTAAATATATGTCATTTTTTAGAGGCAGAACTTAAAGCGAGCAAAATTTACTGTTTTAATGAGTCATTTGACAACATAGGGCTCAGTAAAGCAATTAACAACATATGAAGCATAGCAAAAATGCACACAATTAGGAATACAAACAATAGAATAAAGACTATCTCCTCTGGAGAAAAGTAAGCTGCAATTTTCCTGCTACCTGAATTTGGTTCATTAATGAAGAGAGTGCTGAAGATCTCCCTAATGAAGGAAAATCATCAGACCGTAAAGAAAATATATAATACTACATCTGTTTCATTAAGGATGGCAGCTATAATTCTTTTAAACATAAAGGTTTAGCTTGAACCAAATAACTTACTTTCCCTCTATCTAGAAAACATAATCCTACTGCTTCTTAAAAGCCTGGGTGAAATTTAGCAGACTAAGCACACTTTAGCTCGGTAATGCTTTAGAAAGACCAAATCCAAATTAAGAGAGAAAATTCAAAATCACAGGATGAACATAATATCTGAACGCTATGTTTGCTATAATTTATTCCATGACAAACTAAACTCCAATCCAGATTGTTCTTTCAAGAGTTCTTATTTAGTTCAGTAAAATTTGGATCAGATCCTTCTGGCATAACAGTCTTGCAGCATCAATATATTTAGGTGTGCACCTCTACTTAAAATTTCCTAATATTATAACAATCCTGCATTTGCTAATTGAGTAAAAGAACTTTTTGCAGTAGTATGCATCCCAGATCTATGTCCAACAGACTGTCTTTAAGACTTGTAGATTCAGTGATGGATCAAATATTGCTCTCTCTTTTTAAGCATTTCCTGTGAGGAGCAACACCTCTAATAGTTAGTACAGTATCCTAATGGAGCACCAAGAATTGACTAATGTCATATTTCTCACCAATTAATTTAGTACCAAAGTATTACTCTTCTGCTCACTTTCTGGATCCCCTTATACCAGGAACTGAGTCGTTGATGTCAGCAAGATTGTATGTACAATATAACAATATAATCTTTTTGTAGCAATGAGCTGATCCTTTAGGAGTTTTTAAATAAGAAAGTTCTACTTGAATTAGGTATTAATGTTTCCTTAAATTTCAGTACAGGTCCAATTCCTGGCAATGTTAGCATTGTCTTCCATAAAAATGGAATTTTAAATCAAGTTCTTGAGCTATGAATCTGCTGTAACAATAGAATGACCTATGTTTTTATCACCTTTAAAACATTTTCTTCATTATTATATGCTTATAGAAGAGGATTTATTTTTCTTGTTCTTTTTAATTTTTTTTCCCTAAAGAATGGATCAATCTTGGAAGTTTATCTCAAATGTTGCATTTTATCCTTTTTAATTAGAGGACATAAACAGTCGCCTCTTTAGTCTTTGCAGTTCTTTGAACTGCCTTTGAATTGAGATCACAGACTACAATAAAAGAACTTCCTACTGTACAGTTTTATATCATTCCATGTGAGATGCTTAACATGTGGAAAAACGTACTATTATTCAATATTTGTAGGAGTAAAAAGAGACAAATGTGGGGGTTTATCTGTCATTTCTTCTCAGGTACTTTGTTGGAGGAAAAATAAATTTTCAGCAACAAACATAACTTACAAAAATAATGTTTCGAAGAAGGAAAACATTATTATTTTAACATTTCTTGTCATGGTTCAAAGCAAATAATACGTGTACAGCAGAACAAGGTCAAACAGGGAAAATGTGTATGTAAAGAAAATTGTAGTCCCGTTACTAAAAGTCCAGCGCAGGACCCCTTTCCTGTTGCAGACACTCATTTTCCTTTTCAGCAGCTTAAATATTTTGAGCTCTTGGAGCTGTTCATGCCTTGCATATTTCTTCCTTGTGGTTTTAATTTGCAGGGATCTGGGCTGCTAACGCAAGTGCAGGCGAGCCTGGGCCGGCGCGGGCGGGAGATGAAAGTGGCAGCCGTGTCTCCCGTGGGGCGCTCGCCGTGACCTACTTCAGGGCAGCCAGACATAACACGGGCACCACGTGCTCCCGCCCCGCCGTCAAAACAAACCATTAAAACCAGCAGCTTAAGGCTGATTTAGGACCCTCTAGTCTGTAAGTGGTGTCTGACTTTTTTGATCTGCTAACTGATCACAGGTGGATGAAAGAGGATCTCTGAGACAATTAACCGTGAATTCGACAATTTTGCTGTCGCAAAGGTTAGTGTTTCGCCTAGGAGAGCGTTGAAAAAGCAGTATTCAGTGATTGCCATGGCAAAGAGGAGAAAGAAAAGCAGAGGGTGAAAACATGGTCAGCTTAATATCCATACAAAAATTCTGCCCTGAGTGTCACATCCTCCTGATTAAATTCTTAGTTCTACCCTCAGTAATGTTGCATTTCTACAGCATCAAATATTCTGTGACAAATATGAGCACAGCTAAAAACAGCTGGGAAAAACATTGTGCATAAAATCCCACTAGCGGTGTCTGGGAAAGTCATCATTTTTCAGTAAATAAAATAGGGATATCATGCTCAATAAGCTTTGTATTTTTTAAAAAAGGATTCCAAACTGACTAGGTTAATAATTAAGGCTGTTTCTTCTTTGATGCCCTCCATGTGTTCTGAGTATTATACTTGAAAAAGGTTGAGTAAAGCCACTGAGGAAGGGCATCCACGGCAACATTTTCAGAGGTACCTAGCTGATGTTTCTTGCAATGGAATTGCAAAATAATTACTATTTATTAGACCATTGTTATTATTATTATTTTATTATTTTGATGTGTTATTGATGGTTTTAAATAACATCAGAGTATATAATTGCATCCCAACAGCCACTGAAATAGAAAAATTCCATATTCCACATAAAAAAGTTAGGAGAATTGCTTTTTCTCTTTTTTGAAATGGAGAGCTGGTACATAAAGCCAGCAGACAATAGAAATCTATCCCTACTGTATGCTTAAGTACTAAACTAATATGTCTTTTTAGAACTCCTTCATAAGAGAATCGATAGTTTTGGGTGAATAGATGACTTCTGCTGCCTGTGGTGGACAGTGATTTATTGGCAATTTGTGAGAGAGGGAAAGTTGTAAAATACTCCATTTCATGTAGTTTTTTTATTTATTTATAGCTAAAGTAATTGGGAAAAAAAATGTTATTCTCTTGTTTTAAGAATTAAGAATGCATAACACGATAAAAGAGGAAAAAGTGCATCTGATAACACAAATCTCCATCTTTTTCATAGAAAACAGAAAGTCCCGTCCTCTTCCTCAGTGAAAAATGCAGTCCTTAGAGATGTAATTAGGTGTGGTATTGGAGAGGCCACATCTCAGCTGATGTCCTACTATTGCTAACATATTTGCCTGAGTCCCCTGACACATCTAAATATCTGCTATTTTGACTCATTTTAGGAGGAATGACTCTCAGACAAGGTAAAAAGAGATGGATAAACTGGCAATTGAACCTGCTCACAAATGCAGGCAGCTCCTGGCAGCCCGGAGGGCCAAGTGTGTCCTGGGGTGCATCAGGCACAGTATTGCCAGCCGGGTAAGGGAAGGGATTGTCCTGCTCTGCTCTGTGCTGGGGCAGCCTCACCTTGAGTGCTGTGCAGTTTTGGGCTCCACAGGAAAGATAAAGAGCTATTAGAGTGTCCAAAGGAGGGCCACGAAGATGGAGAAGGGCCTCGAGGAGAAGCTGTATGAGGAGCGGCTGAGGTCACTTGGTCTGGTCTGCCTGGAGGAGACTGAGGTGAGACCTCATTGCAGTCACAGCTTCCTTGTGAGGGAAGAGGAGGGACGGACACTGATCTATACTGGAGTGACCAGTGACAGGACTCAAGGCCACAGCCTAAAGCTATGTCAGAGGAAGTTTAGGTTGGGTATCAGGGAAAAATTCTTCACCCAGAGGGTGGGTGGGCACTGGAACAGCTCCCCAGGGCAGTGGTCACAGCACCAGCCTGAGAGAGTTCAAGAAGCATTTGGACAATGTTCTCAGGCATGTGGTGTGACTCTTCGGGATGGTGCTGTGCTGATCCAAGAATTGGACTTGATGATCCTTGTGGATCCCGTCCAACTCAGCTGATTTTGTGCTTCTGTGTTTCTGTGATTCTGATTCTTTTTACTGCAATGATTGTACTGAGATAAAAGACTTTGAAGTGTTGTCAATTTTACCAAAAGTATCTATCTTACAGTATGTCTTTATAATTTTAGTGGCCTTTTTGGTATTTCACAAAAAATGGGATTTTTTTAAGCTTTTTACTTGTTTTGCTTTTTTTAAAAAAAAATTTCATATTACATAATTCCTTTTATTTATCTAATATAATAGATGTTATAAAGAAAAATTCAATAACATTCATTACAGAGAAACACTTGGATGTTTTTTATTCCATGCTTATTTTGAGAAATGGATACCTATTTGTTAGAGTTATTTAGACAGTCAGTCAGCATGTAAATTTCCTACACGACTGTTCTCTTGATGATAGATGTCCAATAACAGAAAGAAAAAAAGGCCTAATAAAATGAGATTAAGTAAAAATAATGAAAATCACACCATTGCTCATACATACTGATCTCTTTAAGTTTTTCTCTTCTTGTAAATATCTCTTGGATTACTCTTTTTACTTCTGGGACTCTTTTCAAGTCCAAGTATAGCTCCAAGGAAAATAAGTAAAGAAGTCTGTTCAATTTCCATCATACTTGGCAAGTGAAAATTCTGGAGAACTGAAGGCCTGAATCAGAATAACAGCTGTATCACTCAGTTTTCTCTTTTCCTTAGAATACAATTTAAATTTCAAGGGCATAAGCAAAAACCTTAAAAAATTAAATGCAGTAGCTGGTGTTATTTTGTTTGATTTTGTTTTTTAAATATTTTTAAGAAATGGCTTCATAGAATCATTTAGGCTGGAAAAGGCTTTCCAGACCATCACGTTCAACTGTTCACTCAGCTCTGCCAAGTCCACCACGAAACCATGTCCTCAAGCGCCACATCGACACGTCTTTAAAACACCTCCAGGGATGATGACTCAACCACATCCCTGGGCAGCCTGTTCCAATGCTTGACAACTCTTTCCGTGAAAAAATTTTCCTAATATCAAATCTAAAGCTTCTTTGGCACAACTTGAAGTAATTTTCTCTTGTAGATGAGATATTAGTCAATCTTTCCAAAAGATTTAACTAACTCTCAGACAAAAAGAAAAGAAAAAAAAAAACCCAGAAAGAAAAATAGCACAGTAAGATCACAGATCAGTAAAACTGTGAGATTAGCTATAATATCTCAAAGTCTTTAAACAAGTAGTAGCCCTGACATCCTTGTACAAACTGCAGTGTCTCACAGGGCTGCTGAGGAATACAGTGTTAATAACAGAAATCCATGTTGGGTTTTTTTATAATGAGAACAATCCTAAATGAGATACACAGATTGATTTTGCTGTGCTGGTCACTGTGAAGATTAATTTCCAAAACATTCATGTTTCTTGCATTTTGACTAAATCAAAATATGATTTCTGGACACGCTGAGAGGAAGAGTAGTTTAGAAATCGAAATATGTTTTGAATGAAATGTTTTGAATGTTTTGAATGAATTCAATAATTGTATTGTAATTGCTGTTAAGTGTATGTTACTAAATTGTTTAGACTGCAGCTCATTTTGTATGAAGCTGTATTCAAACACCAGGAACACAACAAGAAAAACTAAAGAGCACTCAAGTGTATATATGGCATGACAATTCCTTAGAGAATGAGCTTTTATCTTTTATTGTCATACAGCAGAGTCCTAGATTGCCTTATGTCTTGACTATGCCAACCACTCTGCCTCTCATCTGATTTTCCTCATGTTATTATGATGGAATGTGAGCCCAGACTTCCTTGGTTTACTGCTTTTAAGTACTAGTCTCAGAAACTAATATCTGCTTCTGTTGTTCTAGCCTTTAATTTAGTCTACTGTACAGGAAGTGGCCTATTTAATGTCCTTTCCCTTTTAGTTGACTAAACCTAGCTTGAAGTTTCTAAAAGGAAACAGCTGCCCTTTGGTAAAACACAAAAATCAATGGATACATTTCCTTATCCTTTCTGGGACTGAGTACTAGGATGGGTTGCTAAACCAGAAGCAGACATTTATTGTGTCAACAGGTGGCTATGCCACAACCATTCTTCCAAGCAAGATCCACATTTCATTAATGAAAGACAAAATCTTGGCACAACTGACCCCACAAGTTGAATTTCTTAAAGTTTCTGGGGAAAAAATAATTGAAGTGAAAGGTCATAAATTGTAGTCCAGATTTTGATTCGCCATTAGTCTTCTCTCTGGCTTGCGCAGACTGCACAGAGTAATTTCCAGAAAAATTTGTTCTCATCTTCCTTGAGAGCTAAGGTGCACAGCAGAAAAGTGCAACAGTGTAAAAGTGAGATGACAGGCACATTATCTCTAATGCTTACGGAGAGACCAGAGCAGAGCTGCTGGCCTTAACTACTGACCTCTCCCATATTATTTCTTAACTTTGCTATTGGGAACGTCAGCTGCAGTCACATCAGGTATTAGACATTTTGTTGTTTGTTTCACTCACTATTGCCACCACTTTCCAGTGTAATTATCAGAATAATGAGGAGTTCTTGCCAGTGGGGATTGAGATGACAGTGAATGCTCTCTTTTGGCTCCAGTAAGATGAGCCAATGCAGATAATGTTTTTGAGAGAGCATGTTATGGGGAGGAAAAATCTTCCAGTGCTGCTCCCTCACCTCTGGTTTGTAACTGCATTGGGTGGTACATAACTGAGATAGTCTTTCTTTGCCTTGAGCTGTGCATTCATTATGATTTCTTTTAAAGACAGGACTCATCCTATTACACTAACACTTATAACTCTGGTTTGTTAAAATAGTTCTAATTCTTCTGCATCCAGAATATCCTTTTGAAGCCTTCACAGAATGTGGCTGTGTTTCTGTCAAACAGGATTTTTTTATATAAAAGAGATCAGTTTTCTAGGAAATAGGTTGGCTTCTTGCCTATTCCTTCCCAGGCACAAAGCATGCCACTCTTAGTGTCCTGTCTATCTGAGACCTTCTCTCTCTCAGCAAGGGTTGCTGTGGAAGGTGAGCTGAGCTGAGTGAATATTTTAGTGCCTAGGCACGATTTCTGAGAGTGGTACCACTATGCTTACTTTTTACGAAATTGCATATCTACTCTATTTTCTTCTTTAACCACATTTTGACAAATGATAATAATATCCTCATACACAGGATGACTTTCTTTTTATTTCAGACCTAGTATCAGTGTCAAATTTCAGACAACCAGAATCCATGGAAGCAAATTCTCTCTACCTATATCTGTAATTCTCAGTCAGCTGCTGATAATTTAGTAAGGATACTAAGAATGGTTTCTAATGCAAATTCAGAGTTATATGTTGAATGATTCTATCTGATTGCACTTCACCATGGGATTGGATATTAACACTTGCTTCTCTGCTTGGCCTGTTGATAGTGTGGTGTGCTGGGCTGTGGGCAGGGAGGACACCACATATCACCATTGCACACCTTTCTTGAGCACTTCTGCTGCTGGCCTGAAGAGCTGAAGAGATTCTGGGATGTAATGGAGAGGCAGGAGTTCCCTACACTTCTTTTTATCATGTGGACACAATGAGATATTGGTGGGGCAAATTGCCTTGGACCCTGCAGTAAATCTCAGTCTCTGGATGAATAAATATCAGATTCTCTTCTATGGCTGTCTTTTTCCCTTAATAGGCTGGCACAAGTCTATAAGAGACCTTTAGTTCTAGGCTTACTCTCTTGCCAAAAAAATGGAAACTTACCTCTTCAGCAGAGGTTGGTGAAAATGTATGACTCTTTTTAACCTTTAACAGGTTTTAAGGTTTTTTTTTCATTATTGATGAAATTAGATCATCAATGAAACCACACAAATAGGTATTTAGAGAACCAATCACCTGTAGTAAATTCGTTCTGGGGAACAGGAATTACAAATGTCAAATGTAGCAGGAGATACAAAAATTTTAGATAATATCACAAGGTCCCTCTTAACTGTTTGGCTACCGAGGTTTTGTATGTGTATTTCACTACAGAGTAGCTTTTCTTTAGGTAGGTTTACCTTGGTATATGTCCTTGTGCATAACCACAGTGCATACCATCCAAACTTTGTGCTGGTTTGCTACAAACTATATTTTTCCAAGGGTGACATTTTTGCTACTGGACTTTCGGACCTTTCTATGTTGAATTATTGCTACAGATGAATATCTATCCGCTATTCATAGCACATCTATCTTGTCTGGATGTTTTGGGCAGTTTAAAAATGTTGATAACTGGAAGCAATTTCTCATCAAAGACAAAGCAGTGTATTTAATAATTAAATCTTTCAAAGAAATATATGGGGAGCATTCATAATACTCAAATCCAGCCACCTTATTCAGTCACTTGAGCTAGCCAAATGGTTACATCTAGTGTAGGAAAAAACCAGGGAGAAAGCAAAGACTCAAGCCATAATTGTCTCCATCCCTTAATTCTTAGGTCACACTGGTATGGTGTAGATGCACTATTCCAGGTGATAGAGGTGATATTTCTTTTAATGTCTGTGTAGACATATAAGGCTCTCCAGAGTGTAACTCAGGTGATTTAAAATAGAATTGGTCTCAGCTGTCCAACTGAGATTTCAGAGAGTCATAGAATCATATGATGGTTTTGGTTGGAACGGACCCTAGGGTCATCTAGTTCCAACCCCCCTGCCATGGGGGATTGTTTCTGGGCGCTGAGAAAACTAACCAAGGAAGATATTGCAGTAAATAAGCATCTTTACACTGTACATCCATCACTGTGGATGTACAATCTTGTGCACAAACTAGCCAAGGTTTTGACAAGCAAAACAGCAGGATGTTTTGATTTAATTTTTGGGTCTATTTACTTTTCTTCTTACTTTAAAAGAATGGATGTGAAATCAGATGATGTCATAATTTTATTTTTCAGAAACACTTTTTTAAAATTCAAGTTAATTTGTCATTTGTGGTTTCATTGTAACTGTAGACTGGAAAGGCAACATGTATAATTGGAAAAATGAAAACTGTATGCATGTAAATTCTTTTCCTTTCTAGCTGGGAAAGTTCAGCAGACAAATTTTGTGCTATGCAGAGCATCTGTAAAAGACAATCACAGAGACTTTAGGGATAGCTATATTTTTGTGTGCTTATGTAAAACAGAAAAATATCTTACAGGCAACCCAAGCCAATAGTCAAAACGTTAAAGTGAAATTGTGAATAAGCATTACTACAAAGCAGTTAAAATGAGGGACAATTTCTCATCTCGCCTCCAAAGCAAAGTTCAAGTGTTTACTGAACATTTTTTGAAAATGATATCAAAATGTAATGTTGACATTGTATCCTAGAGGAAAAATTTAATTAACTGTATTTACTCATAACAGTTTGGAGCCATTGAAACAAATATCAAGATGTCCCTCAGTTCAGTGGATTGGGCATCTCAGCATGATACTGTGTAAAACATGTAGGCAGCCTTAAAAAGAACTCAAGTTCACATTTAAGTTTTTATGTCATTACTTAAAGTTATTATGGAAATTATTCTTTCCCCACATGTAAATAATCAGCACTGCATCCAGTGGGTCTCAAGGCTGGGCGAGGAATACATCTCTGCTAGCACAATAGCTGAAACACAATTGTCTGTCTTTGGGGTGGGCAGAAGTTGGGAGCAGCAGCTGGAGCGTTAGAGGAACTGACAAGTTATGTTTTTATGACCTGCTTGAAACAATCTGTTTCGACATCTCAGGAATTACCACAGCTTCTGGGAAAAGCCAAGCGTGCAGTCTGATCCCAACAAGCCAGTACTCTGCGTTGAAGTTTAATTAAGCCACCTACTGAGAAAGCTACCATAGGGGAAGCTCTTCTCTGAGCATCAGATTTGCAAAGCAGTGGAGAGCATCCAGGGAAGACAGCAGTTTCAACACCCAATATATTTGCCCTACTTCCTATGAATTACACGCCCTACTTCTTATGAATTATGCATATTGAAAGCTCAGTAAGGAATAATACTCACAAATTTGGTCATTACAGTGCTGAACTAGTCAGTTTATCAATCCATAAATAAAGTATACATTTTACCCACCCTACTGGTTTAGTTTTGTAATTGAGTAGTATAGTTAGACCTTAATTAGATTGTCATTACCATGATCTATTTACTTTTAAAGCTTCTTCTGGTTTAGTTTTAATCCATCAGTATCAGTGAATTTTCAGAAAGCTTCATGACGTGATGCAGAATGTCACTTGTGTCCTTAGATAGCATGATATAAGAATGAAAACAGGCACCATGCCAGAGAACAAAGATCATTAGATGGAATTAAAGAATTTGCATGTAATAGGTATTAATTTATATTACATTAGAAAATGACCTACTCTTAACTATAACTTATTTCCAAACAATTCAGTTATACTTTCACAGAATTGTTTAAATTTTTGATGCAATGCATAATGAAGAAATTACCAATGATTTTTAAATAAACATTGTGATGATATCAGTGGATTCCTGCAAGTTAAACTTCTCAAGGCTGAGGTCAGACATAAAAAGTTTATGTGAGGTTTTTTTAGTGTAAGTACAGCTTGGTACTCATCGGAGCTTGCTAAGATTAGTTTGCAAACCATAAAAGGAAGTGATGCATGACTACACTCCTCTTTCTTCTTGCCTCTTTGTCTTCTCACTTGTTGCTGTTTTTAGAATAGCCCCATGTTCTACCTGGCACATGGAAACTGCTTTTTAATTTTGAATGGCAATCCAGTAACATTAGCAGTTTTGAGACACCTCTTTAAAATATCTTCCCTAACACATTTCTGCTTTATTGATTCATCTGCTTTGTCCTATGCACCGCACTAAAAGGTACAGTGGGTACCTATTTGTTACAGATGGTGTCTTATTTTATTTTACAAAGAATTAATTGTTTATTCAGGAAAGCATGAAAACTCACAGATATTTGGATTATTGTCAAATGCCAGCATTTTAGGTTTGTTTGTAGTAATCAGCTTTTTTCTAAAAGTGGGAGAAATATGGGACTTCTATATTGATCTCGGGCTTAATCTTATGGTAACAAAAATCCCAAGGATATTAAAGGACCTTATTTTCTTATACAACTAAAAAAATACTTAGAATTCATTTTTCACTAACTGATGCAGCTCACCCTGGGGAAGCTCTGTCTGCCAGGGAGGTTGGAATTTTTAAAAACTTAAATGTCATGTACGGAAGTTATGAAACAGATAATGCTTTCCATAGATGAGTTCTGCTCCTTGCCAGTCAAAGGTAGTGGTACATTCAGCTTTGAAAATGTAGTAATTTAGTAATTTGTGTAGAATACTTGAAGAGGGGTAATGAGGTCGTTCAATTTACTGGAAAAACACTGGCAGGAGTTTTTGAAGTATGAAGAAATTCAATGGCCTGGGAGCTGTTTTCTGTAACAGCTTCACTCCTTTGAAGATTGCAGTGATATTTCTCTGTTTTTCAGTTTAAAAGTTAAACTAAAAAAATCACAGGAAAAAAATATACTGGCTTCCTTGAAATCTAGAATGACAATTTACTTGTTTATCTACTGCTGAAATGTTCCAGTATTCTTTAACTCTTCCAAATCATAACTCCAAAGAAAATTTATTTAAACCATTGACTACTACCCAGAAGTTCCAACATTAAAAAAAAAAAAAGGAGAAAAAATTGCAGCAAGCACAGCACAATTGAAAACCTTGAAAATTACTTTTGATTTGAAATTGTGGTAGAGAAAATACTTGTTCTTAATTGTCAAATTTCTAACACATTTACTAAAGAAAAGGCACTAATTAGCTGTATAAATGACACATACCTATGTGCAAATGGTATATTTTAAAATCACATGATTATACTTGCTGTATTTTAGAGATGTTAGCATAATATTAGAATGAGATATCACCTTTACAAGTGTAAGTAACTTTTATATTAAATGGGTTATATTAAATGGGTTTTTTGTATTCAAAATTTCTTTATTAAAAAAAGTATATGCAAGTCATTGACACTGAACACATATGAATAAATGCTGAAATAGTTAAATAAGTAACTAGAACTAATCAGATTAAGATCCTGAAGAATGGAGTATACAGGCAAAAGATCCCCAGATTAATTTGGTCAGACACACAGAGGATCTTAAAAGAAGCTGCCTATAAGCTTAGAAGCTTGAGCAACTGACAGGCAGAACAGGAAAACAACGTAAGACATGAGAGAGCTGGGCTCTAAGTCACATTTAAACACCCAGTAAATGGATCTTTGCAAAGCTGAACCTTTAGCATCTTCAGGTTTTATCAGACATGCCAGCTGCATGGGATACGAGCACGAGGCCAGCTGCAGGGATCAGAGCAGGGTGCAAGGAGCAGCTTTGACACAGTTGATGTTCAAGGGTCATATGTTCTTTCTGGTTGTATGGTGTGTTGTGGATTGCAGCCACAAAAATTACACCAACAGAGTAGGTGAGGAATGATTGTAGCACCTCCTCCACGGAGTGCAGGGCTCAGACTGGAAATGCCACAGATTTCCAGGAGGAAGAGTTTTTCTATATGCAAATAAGAGGAAGTGAATCAGTGACCTAATTTTACTTGTGTATGGGTCTTCTTTACAGGGTTGCTAGAACAAGATGAGTTTCAATCGCCTGACTCAGATCATCTGTGTGAGAACATTGATTGGATTAGTTACTTACTTCAAGGTTTCTTACACATGACCCTGGTACACTTTAAGAAATACTCTTTATCCAGTTATAGATTTTATGTCAACAACGTTAATCACGAGGAACAGTCTCTTCAAAATTACAAGTTTATGCGTTAGGTGCTATAAATGTAATTTATGAACATGTTTAGAATTAAAAGAGCTACTTACATACACCTCAGTTGAATTAGAGGAGAAAGCATTCTCGGGCCTTTTAGTTTTGTTTTTGCCATGTACAAGATTAGGGCAGACTCTTAAGTACGTTGGATTAGTGTCCTTGTGTAGTCTGCAAATAGGATATCTATAAATAACCTTAAGTCATAGTTTAGTTTGTATTTTTCTATGTTCCAGGATTATGAGAACAGGACCAGAGTGAGAGTATGAGGTGAGCAAACATGACGTAAACTTTTATATGAGTCAAGAAGAATCATCTGGGACTGTTTCTCATGAAACTGACTTCATTTCAAGGCCACTTTCTATTCCATAGATTTTCTCAGGAAGAGGATAATAGATTATATTCATTTTTATTCCAGTTTTCCAGTAACTTATTCTTGGAGCACACTCTGTCTGAATTTAGAAAATGAAAATAAACTCACATACCAAAGAAGGGAATGTATAATAACAACTGACCAGTATATGTTTTGTCATAACATCAAAAGAGCTTCAGCTGAAATTACAGACAAGTGGGAAGGTTAAGGATTGTGCACTGTTGGGACTGTTTTGAGATGACAGCATGAATGTTTGTTGAGTTGTTTAATGAGTTATGACCTTCAAAATGCTATAGGAATGAAGACATGCAAACGTCAAGGAAAAGCCTTTCCTCAGGAGACTGCCAGTGCTAAAAATTGTTATTGCCGATTGTCTGAGTTCTAGTGGGGAAAGGAGGAAGAAATGTGTCAGCACCAGATCCTTTTACTTTCTTGATTCTATTGAAATAATTTTTTTTTAAATTAGAATTTGACATTTCTTGAAAAATATTTACTTCATGCAGGAAGAATTGCCTTGATATCCTGTTAATCTGATTTTGGATTCTAGAACTCTTTTGCCACCTCATAATAGAAGAAGTGCAGCAGGGAAACCCCATGAAAACCTAATCACACAAGTGTTCACTGGGACATGCAGCACTTCAGATGTAGTTTGTCTGAACTACTGATGTGAAATATCTGAATTCCAAGGTTTTAACTACTCCTGTGTACATTTTATCTTTTATAAAATTGACTGGGTAATAAAATTTTAAGTTAAAAGTTCAATATTTTTCGGTGGTATGGGGAAAATAAAGGAAAGAAAACTATAATTTTTTTGGTTATAGATAAATAGATGTGTAACAATAAATGTGCTTTAGCCAAAAATAACATTTGTCTCAGACTTTTAACTCATTCATGTTTTAGAGGTGGATGACATTTATTGGCAATCTCACAGAAAAAAAAAAATCAGAAGGAAGGAAATTCCTTACAGTGGAAGCCAAATGTATTGTTCAAATGGTAGGGGGGAGAAAGTGAAATATAGGAGGAACTAAGTCAAAGTTACACAGATATCTCTTTACTGCATTAGAACTGACTTAGAGAAGCTGAAATCTCAGCTCTTGACATTGATTTATGTTTCAGTCCCAGGCAAGTCACTAAATTTTTGTGCTTTGTTTCCTGATCAAATTGCTGTTCAGTTTGTAGACAGTGACAATTTGGATGCTCTGGGTAAAGCTTTGTACTGCTGATGTGCGCACGAGTGTGGGACTGGGCACACAGTGACCCTGGTGCCAGACTAACAACACAAGAATTAATTTCTTGGTAGTAAAGGTGGCAAAAATGCAGCCTTCTGTATGTTGTGTTTCTCTAAAAGCCTATATGAGTGGTAACAAGAACAGACCTAAAAGTGACAATTCAGTCTTATTTCATGTGGCATTTTCCTGGGCACTCTTTCCTAAGAGTTAGTCTCTGCAACAAAAATTTCTAGAGGGATTTAGCAACATCAGAAAAAATACTCTATTAATTTGAGAATACAAGGATGCAAGTACTGACTTGATCATAGCATTTGTTAAATGTAAAATATGAATGGGAAAACTAACTGCACTTAAATCAGGCAAGGATTGACATAAAATCTAGCCAAAGAGAAATTTTACTTAATGATAAAAATGTTTTGAGCTTTTTATTTTTCCTTTTGTCTCTGCTGATTAATTTTAAAAAATGCAATCGAAGCAGAGAAGCTCTTCTTCAAATTATAGTGTGTGATTCCTAGAACTGGCAAATTTCTGTTTATTTATAGTATTTAAAGATCACAAGAAGATAATCTATTATCTATTATTTAGTAATCTTTGTCTTTTATGTACACTCTCTTTGTGGTCTGCTAAAAAGTTTTGCTTCTCACCTGGCTTTGGGTACCTAAGTTCGGTGACAGTGGTTTATTGTTGATGTTGTTGTTGTTGTTGTGGCTGTTGCACAAGGTTATTTCAAGTCTCATGTTGCAAGCAGTTTCACAAAGCTTCAACAACTGAATAAATAGGTCACTTAAATTCAGGGTCAGTATTTATTCATTTGTACACTCCTGAGTCACTAAATGATGGGCTCATAGTCAGTAACTTAAAAGAAAAAAAAATTCTGTTACCTTTCTGTGACTTAGTGAGTTAGCAAACAGGATTGAGTAAAAATAGGACAGATAATCATCTGTAGTACAGACAGCAAAGCTGTTTGTGACTGGGACTAAGTCACTCGTACTCTGTCATGTCTCAGTCACTGTTTGCTGTGTCCATGTTAGAGCAGCAATGGAGATATTGCCCCACTGGTAAAGTCAAACAAGCACACAGAACCCTCCAGACTCTACCAGCCATACCACATCACGAACTGCTTTCTTCTTGGAGCAGCAGATCGCAAATGCAGAATTGGGGGGGGGTGGGTGTGTATCCAAACCCAAACACAATGCAACTAATCAGAAATTCAATTTAGCTGAAGCATCTGTAAAGATACAAACAGACTTTTATGGACTGAAACAGCCTCTTGGTTGCCTCTCTGCCCACAAGAAAGGCAAAGAAAGATGAATAATGACAACATTTGTGGATTCTTTTCATTTGAAAGAAGATGAGCAGAGTCACAAGTGGCTGCAGAATAGAAAAGATGCCCAGTGTTTTAGATGCTGTGGGCCATCGTCTTGAACTAGGTTCTTTTCAGATATTTACTCAAGTAAATAAGGTCTGATTCTGCCTCACTTGCAGTCCACCAAGTATCACTTAAGGGAAAATGCTGCATGCAGGATGGACATCGGCAATTTATTTTGAGAGGAACTGTGGACACGGCCTGTGCAAAAGGCTCAGCGTGACTAATGAGTCTCAGGGAGATGAAGTATTGTTCTCCCTGCAGAAAATGGGGCATCTCTATTATATGAGGGACAGCTGCCTTTCAACCGTGCAACAGCTCGTCGCACAGATTTCTGTCTGTAGGTAAATGCAGGCAGGCGTTAGCTGTTCCTTCCTCAGTGTGCAGGAGGTTCACCTTATTTATCAGGATGACGGAAGGACTGTAGTCTCGAACCCATTCTCCTCTTGTTTTTCAAAAGGAGTCTTTGAAGGTGGGGTTGTGGACCATGTCTGTCCAATTAACTCTCTTTCACCAGCATCTTCTGCAGAGTATTCTGTGTTTTCTTCTGTCTCCCATACCGATGACTGCATGGATCATACCACACATTTCTCAAGTCAGTGGTACCTTTGTCTCCTTTAGGAACTTGGCTTGCTAAGGCTTAGTTTATTTTATCACCTTATTGAATATCCAGCAAACACAGGTCACTTTTGAAAAGGAAAACAAGATGTTGCTCAAATCCAACTGCTAATGTTAACAAAGATTAACAGGGAAAAAAGCATCATAATTTCAAAACATCTTCCCTGACTTCTGACAAGATTCAGTAGAATAAGTTTTTGTGGTATTTTAAGTAAGTGCAGTCTGTATAGCTCAAGAAGGTTATAACAAGTATGGTATGCAAAGACGATTGTAAACATGACAATTTCACTATTTGTTCTCCATAGCTCATGATTCTATAGTTTAGAAGCCCAGAACAATAATCTAGACTCCCTAAAAGCAACATTGAACAGTGCACTAGGCTGTACTGTAATAAACACTAGAGAGGCTTCCATTCCCACTGACCGTGAGACCTCGTATTTACTGTGGTTACTGATACATTCCTTCCTTTCTTCCCATGAGATAATCCATTTGATGTTTTGAAGCGTGTATTTACTACATCATTTCCATGTCTCCAATCAAATGGATTTTTATTTTTACTTTCTATCACAATAAAAACAACTGTGAAAAATGAAGATGTAGTAAATTATAACTATTATGTGCCTTTGGTAATTTTCTTCATTGTCACTTGGTCTATTCTGCAATATGAGATATTTTATCCCCCAGTAAATTTTCAAGCAATTATTTTGGATACTAAACAAGGAATAAAAGCTTATTGTGATTTTTTGTTCATTTCTTTTGTTTTTGTTTGGAGAAACGAATAAATAAATTAGAATAGTTCCTGGAAACAGTAGGAAAAATCCATGTATGCAAATCCCAGCCAATAATCGCAGTTCAAGGATGTCTTGCAGGACTATTTTTGGAAAAGTTTTGAAAGTTTTTTAGAAGCTCACACCGTTGAGTATATTTGGCAATATATTTATTTGACGCAGAATATGGTACTTATTAAACAGATTGTTCTAATAGCAATTTTCTTTGTAGTCCCACTACGATATTAGACTAAAAAAGAATAAATTCATTATAATCTGAGTTTATAATTTTTATTCTTCTTTTACAATCCTTTGTCTTTTTCTTAAAGCAAAATTCTGAGTTTTTGCCTTGTAATTTCAGAATACAATCGCATGTGTGCTTCAGATCCTTCCAGAACTAAAGTCTCAGGTACATTTTTAAATAGAAGATGATTGTGAGCTTTATCATAATCTTTTGGGGTGACTGCCTTTCAGATCTTCAAGAAGTCCATAAACTGAAGCAGAATGGATAGCTTATCAGTGTAGAAATAATCTCTATCAAGAAAATATAGTAAAATAATGATCTAAAAAAATATTAGTTTTAATTCATGCATGAAAGTGACCTGATGGCTCATAAAAGATGAGTTATGATTAGACTAATTTTCCTTCAAGTAGATTAAAAATGAGACCTTATAAATGTCTAGTTAATAAATTAATGCTAAAATATTAACCTGATTAAGTGCTCAAATGGGATAGATAATTCCAATTAAAAGTCTTCAAATATGTTACAGGAAAAAAATAATACCACACCTTACAAAAACAACATTTCGATATTGAGTTATTTCATTCCTGAGTTCATAAAAGCATAGTAATTATGTTTTTTGCTTTCAGTTTAGATATGCAGTTCAAAGGGTACACTGTTTCCTTTATATGGTCATGTGTGAAACTAACAAACAGTGAGATTGTGGACTTTCCTCATCAAGATCTGAGATGCAGACTTCTTGCTATTAAAGGAAAAATCACATATTTTCATCTTTTCCACTCTTTTATAATTTATGTTTCACTCTTCAAGGAATTCAATGCTTTAAAATGGAAAAGACAGCTGTTGATATGAGATTCCTCTTCAAGGAAAGGGTAACTTTACACTTTTGGCATCTAGTGGTGCTCCATGTGCCCACCCTACCAATTCCAATTACAGGAGAAGGCTAAAAAGGCTTTAATTAACTATGGTGTGATAGGTGCTCGCTCCCTGGTTCTTCCTCATGACAAGGTCAACACTGAAGGATGAATTTTCTTTATGCTATTAATTATGTACGGGGAACCTAATAAACACAAGCTGAACTGTATTTACAATACCATCAGAGAAAATATTTTTATCACCATATTGGTAGAAAAGGTTGTGATAGGCTGATTAAATTAACGCAGGGAATTCCCTGAAAAACAACTTCTAAGAAAACTCATGTTATTTCAGAGGCAGTCAGTTGCCTGAATATATGCTTATACTTCCTTTCTATAATTTACAAAATCCTTCCACTGTAATGGCTGGAATTAAATGCTGAAAAATGAGGAAAGGCTGAGATAAATGGGTTTTTCAGCCTTGTGAAGGGCAGGCTTAGGGAAGTTCCAGTATTTAAAGGGTGTCTACGAAGAAGATGGAGACTCCCCTTTTACAAGGAGTCACCTGACAAAGACCAGGGGTAAAGGAGTATAAATCATTCCTGTGTAGATTTCTTTTAGGCACAAGACAAAAATTTTTCACAATGAGAACAATCAGCCAGTGGATCAACCTCCCTAGAGAAGTGGTGGATTCTCCAGGCAGGACAATTTTAAAATTCAGCTGGACAAGGTGCTGGACCATCTTTAATTCATGCTTTTGCCAAGAATGGTTGGACCAGATGATATTTGAGGTCACTTCCATCCTGTTATTCTTTGATTTTATGATTGAAAGACAGTGTGGAAAAGAAAAAAAAGTTTGTAGACTCTAGTTACAATTCAAATACTGAGATGCTGGTGCCTTTTGGCCATTCTACTATCTTGGTAACTGGTCTATCTAAAAATTTATCTAGCTAATAATGCTCTTGCTTTTGCAGTTTGTATGCTTGGATTTTTTTTAACTTGATTGAAATCCAGCATTGACAGATACTATGAAAGAGGTCTGAATATCTCAGGAGAAGATTTCTTTTTTCCTCTGACACAGCTCTTTAATAAAGTTTCTGATTGCATTTCTTTTATTCAAAGTAGGTAGTGCTTCTTTCATAAAGCACAATAATGCTTTTATCATAATGGGTTTACACGCAAGGTGCTATATCACTGTCTAGCTTATGTGTGCTGTCCATCTGCAATTCTTAAACAGTATAGAAAATCTGCATTAATCTGTTGTAGGTCTAACTTAAAAGATTCATAAATCAAGAGTAAAAAGAGAACATTTTATGACTCCGATTCCATCATTAACAACTTTACAACCAGTAAATAAAGTCCTTATGTGCATGGACCTACTTTGAATGTAAACAAGTGGTTTCGTCCTGGAAAAGGTGACTGCTCTTCTGCTCCTGTTTTTCTCTCAATGTCTTTGTTCAGAAGAATTGTGATGAGTTTAATGCCAGAATCACAAGAGAAAGAAATAGAATATCAGACATGTAACTATCTAGAGCAGTCATGGCAGTCATTTGTGTGAATTATTCAAGCCACTGATGGGGTACCACAATGCCTGTTGCTACTGAACTGGAAACAAAACCAGTTGTGTACAATATGTATATTACTATGTACAGTGTGAAGAGAAAGCAGATGGCAGGGATGCATAAAACTTTAATGTTCTCCAATCTGTTTACTTATTTTAATCAGCTATCATAATCATCGCCCACTGTGTGCTTTGTTTACGTGGGGAAGTGCTGGTATGATCAAGCAGAAGAAAATCCTGAGAAATATGCCAGATCCAAACCCCGGTAATTAGAATCAGAAAGCTTCTGTGTGCTACAAAGGATTAGGACAGACCAGAAGACACCATGAAGAGTTAGCAGTCACTCAGGACTGCATCCACTCACAACACACTGAGGTGAAATCTGCCAGCACAGATCTAGCAGGTGACACATATGGAGAGATGCTGTAGTCACACTGGCCTGCACGGCTCACATTTCTACACTGCCTGAAGTGCTAACATAAGCTTCTTTTCTAGATGTAGCATTTTTTCCCCTCAGTTCTTTTTTCCTTCATAAAGTACTTGGAGGTTTCTAGTAAAAACTGCAAGATGTAGTCCTCAACATGATTTCTGCGGTTAAAATGTGACTTGGATGAAGAAAGTGGGTGTTTTTTGGCGTTTTTTTGATGTACCCAAAACTGAATAGGGAATTCATAATTCAGATGAAAGCATACATCTTCCAGTATTGAAGGTGAAAGAACCATGCTAAAAATTAAGCCCTCCTGAGATTTAAAATATTCATTTTTGCACAAGCCTTTAAAAGCCCAATAAGGACCTTAGAGTTAGGTTTGATAAATGCCTTACCCTGGAGATGATCATGATGAATAGGGTAGAGGAAGTCTTCAAATAGATTATAGGACATAACAAATGTATATGTTATTGTAAAAGGCACATTTATTTTAGATTGACATGCTCTGCTCTGATTCTCAGTTGCTTTTTGTGATGTGGTAAGGACTTCTGTTGTTTCAGGCTTGCTGTAGAAGACTGTGTCCAAAAATCCAAAATGTACTGGTGGTGGGAAAGACAATTACTGCTCTCCAAATAATAATATTTTCATTACAGATGCCATTTTGTATTCAGTTTAATAAAAGGAGAGAGAATTTTGGAGATTAGTTGTTAATATTTTAAAATGCAGAACAGAAACTGTTTTTTATATAAACATACTTTACAAACTGGATCTATAACACTTAATAACAGAAATGTATAGAAAAAAATTCTCTCTGAGAGGAAGGAAGTGGTGTAAAGGAAAAAAAATTGGTGTTAATCAAGTTGCTCAGGGCCCCACAAATTCACTTCCTTGTCCAAAATAAAGAGAAGCTCCTTCTTTCTCTTCAGCAAGGGAAGGAAATGTTCCTGCTAAGGACTCTGGCCCAGATTTTGTCATTCTTGAGTTAGGAAGATCCTAGTCTATTATTAAAAGTGAAGTAGCTAATAAATTAAGAAGGAAATAATCTTGCTATGGAAACAATCACCTGAGAAGTGTCTGCTGAGCTGCAATCCACTGTTCTGTGGGCTGCAAAATTATCTGATGGGAATGAGGATATGCATCCGGGGAAGGACCAATGACAAAACTAATCTTCAAAAGTCATTCTGGGAGGGATATTCCAATTTTCCTCCTACACTGATTCTTTCAGGAACACTGTCTATGTCATTATTTCCTCCTCTGTAAAGTGGGTAAAATTACAATTACCTTTGAGAAGTAATTCCAGTTAGTAATAGTGGTGACAACAGCTTCAAAGTGCCTGCCTAATACAGATTTTTTTTAAGAAATTAATTTAAACCTTGAACTTGAACAAAGGACTAAATGACTGTGGAGTAACAAACAAGTCAGTGACTGTGGCTGGATTGCAGCTCTTGACATGGAGGTGTTGCCCAAGCTGAGGCACAGTTCTTCCCAGCAGAAACTCCCAGCAGCAAAACATGTGAATAAAAGACTTTGAATTAATTTCCTCTGGAGGCCTATATTCATTGTCTAGAATGGGTTCCCTCACCTAAAAGGCATCAAAGTGTTCCTCTTCCCTAAAATTGTAGGGTTTAGAAATGGAATTATGACAACAGCTCACTAGGCTGTTTCTGTGATGTAACAGTCCTGTGCCTCCTTTTATTTACCTACTTTTTTTTTAATTGGATGAATGACAGTATTTTATCTTTCTGTTTTATTTTTATCCCTCTTCCATGGAGGGAAGAGATTAGCACCTCCAGGGGGTGAATGTATCTTCTCCTCAGCCGACTAATGCTGAAGAGGCTGATAGAAAAAGTCAGTTGGAAAGCCAAAAGATTTTTCAAACATCATTTCAACAAGTCAATTTATACTACCATTCAGATATAAGTCCTATATATGAGCTATTTCCCTTTTCTGTAATTTCCAAGTTCTTTAATGTTTCAATTATAGCTCACTGTATTAACACCTACATTTTTGGCAAACCATATTTGAAAAGCTTCTTGTTTATCATATTTAAAGCTCACTGTGGATTCAACAGTGTGTACCTAAGTGGCAGGTCAGCTGAGGGAACTGCTGGGGCTCCTATCTTAGCAAAATGTAGTTGAAGAATGAACCAGAGGACTTGAAAACCAAACACAAACCTGAGCATTTAGCTCAGCTAGTGCATGCCAGGAGATGCACACAAACAGCTGGGCAGAACCTTCTCAGATAAACTTCAGCAAATATGACAGAACAGCAGAAATACCAAGCCTGCCCAGCTGAAAGACGGCAGCTTTGATACAGTCCACTACAAAGCATGCATAGACTTACAAACCCCTCAGTCAAACAGAAGGAAGAAAAACTTAATATTTGGATTGGACCAATTGACCTTTCCTGACACTAAATAAACCAAACAAGCCTTGGGAATTGACTGAAGAACATCAGTTTGTTTACATGAAGATTCCTTGATAATAAAAATTTATTCTATCTTTGCTTGACTTCTTACTTAAGTATCAGGCTGCACGTCTTTTCTTCTGTCAAGTTTATATGTTTAATATTTTTTGAAAGGTTGAATCACAAAGCATTTTAATCACATACACTTAAATAAAAACTTAATGCTGACCTGCCATGGCAATCAGGCACAGTTTAAAATCAACTCACAGGAAGACAAAGTTATGTTTAGTTTGGGGAGTTTTTACATCTACTTTATGTAAACTAACAAAACTGTTAGGAGCAAATGGAAATGACATGAGAGAAAAGTAAGAGGTTATATCAGGCAAAGCAGATTTCTTGTTTTTCCTTTCTATTTTAGTCAAAACAAACGCATTTAACCATTTAAATACAAGTTTGTTGACATAGATGTAATTATATCAATCTCAGTTGCATAGAGGGTTTAACTTAAGACAGAAAAAAATGTCTTCTGCTTTCTTCGATTTTATTCTTTCAGTTTGGCCTGGATCTCTGCCTTGGTATTAACCACATGAAGAAAATTAAGATATTTAAAAATTTTTAGTACCATATCTTGGCACAACCAGAGACAGAATACATTTAGAAATAGAAATGTTAGAACTATGAGTTCATATAGGTCCGACATCGAGTACAACATTGTTGTATTCCAAAGAGGAAAAATCCAAGATGTAAAACAATGACATGGGAAGACTTATAAAGCATTCAAGAACTCGTTTTATAATGACAATGAGTACCACGTGTCATAGTCTGCTTTGAAAAAACATTCTGCTGAAATGGAAGAAAGTAGGTTATTACACAGGCATTTCATAAGAAATCTAATCAGCACTGATACATACAAATGAAGTACCTGATGCAAAATTCAAAGTGAGGAAAATATGTGCATAAAACAATATGCTTTTACAATATTCCACATGTATATGATGGATTTATATGGAGCTGCAGCAGACACCCTTTGATTCATTCAGCCATGTGATGTCAATTTTATGGTACAGATGGAAGAGAGATCACAAATAAACTTATGCCCATATCCCAGCCTTCATTTTCTATTTTCCACTGAATTGAAGTTCAAATGTTAAAAAGTACATAACAAACAAAGGAGAAGCGAGCTCAGCTTTTGTGGAAAATGAGACTGGAAGAAAAGATAGGGACTGGAACTTCACCAGATATTCACCAGGGTGGTTTTTTTGTATTTAATACCCTATTCATCTATCAACTTTTGTTTACACATAATACACAAATATACAGAAACTCATGATCAACACATGAAAAACCCAGTGTTACATTGGTTTATTAAAATAGCAAAATCATGCATCTGAAGGCAAGGAAATGCTGGAAGAGGGTTACCTAGGAGCTATCAGTTCAGCAGACTTTTGTGAAGGTTTCTGATTTGTACAAATTATGATGTAATTTTAATTAAATTATTTCTTTTTTCAGAGGACCTCTGTTTCATTCGCAGTACAGAGCGGACAATGCTTGCTTAATGAGCAGCTGCTCAATGCTGGTTTTGTTTCATTGTTCAGCATGTGTGGTCCCATTTGTTATTTACTAGACACTAACAATCCAGATCCCTATTGAGGACTATTAATTTCCTTACCAACTTTTCTTTTCTGATTTCACTATCATGTAGGAATACATCACATAAGCCTTCTCAGCACCCTGTGATACCCAGGATGATGTCATTCCCATCAGAGATGGAGATTTGATAAGTAAAGGGATTCAAGTCCAGCATTTCTATTGCACAGCCAGCTTAAGACAACTGTGGATTCTTTATTTGCAGAGCAAATTTAGCTTTGTATGTTAGCTCTATCTATTCAAATATATTTCACGCCAACTTTTCCATAAATGAGGACACCAAATGGCTGACTTAAGTTTGGTTTAAGTGACTTGAAAATCATCAACTTTTTGACCATGATAGTAAATGTGTTTCTCTGGGACAGAGTTCAGCTGCCATAAATATGAGACAGCTTTCTTTTCCTAACAGTCCCTCAAAATCTGCCCCCTGCCTAGCAGCTGTAGGACCTTCATGATGAACAGCCTCCATTGCCTCTATGGTGTGTGATGATTAAAGTACTGAGCTGTGTCATGGGCAGTTAACAGAATTTATATTCACAATGGGGAGGGTAAATTCAGATGGCATCAGTGATTTTAATTCTTATCTATCTCCTCAGTTTTATAACCCTTGAAATATTCCTTTACCATACCTTTCATATATAGCTAAAAAGACAGAAATCTTAAAGCAGGACTTTCCTGACTCCTCATCGCAGTTGCTTCAGTGCATTACAGTAAATCTGTGCTGCTTTAGGGTTAACAGAGAACAAGGGCTCTTATCCTTTTTCTGGTCTCTCAGTTCCTGGTTTGAGCCTCCTTGCCTGGATATCAGAGTGACACAAATAATAACCCATAGTGGAGCTGGGTTCTGAGGTTTATGAACCATTCTGATGGTTTAAGAACCATCAAGATTAGGGCTTCTGTTTGTTTATTGCACTTCCTTGCTCCCCTGCTGCGCTATGCTCACTAGATTTGCACTTTTTTTGCATGGAGGTCTCTCTCTGCTGTCCCTGGAAGGTCTCTGCTGGCCCTGGAAGGTTGGTCAGAAAGCTGTGCCAGTTCATGCTGGGCAGCTGCTTGCTCCCTGGGCATTTCCCAGCATATATCACATTTCCAGGATTCTCTCTGTCTTGCAAGATGTTTTTTCCAGTCAGGTTCCTCACCTTTTCTTTTTAGGCCCCCTTTTATTTTCTGAGGCAGCTTCACAGTAATTCTCCTTTTTGGCAATCAGCACCTTCTCTCAGGAATTAATTTTTCCCTCCTAAATAATGCATGCAGTGAAGCACACTATGTGATCTTCTCCCTAAATGGTGACTCTATCTTATATCTTTTATTAATATCAGAATTCAGAAGGTACCTTTCTTGTTTAGCCTAGGTGTTACCAAAATTTATGACCAGCTGGCAGTAGTGGCATCCAGGAGTTTGCAGATTTCTACTTTAGAGTTCAAGAGTTCAGTCAGGCATTCCACCCCCACTCACAGATGTACTCAATTATGTACCACCAGTTGGCATTCAAAATCTACACTTACTTATTTATGTATAGTGATTTTTAGAAATTTCTAGGAGAAGTAAGACTTGGCTAAGTTGTCGTTTCAGTTCAGCTCAGTTCTGTCACTCAATAATAGTGTAAGATATTTCTATTTTCTTTCTAAATTGCACCACGGCACATTTTTGGAATGAGAGTAGCTCAGCATGCATGCTATTGAGGCTATATATTATTAACGGAATACCTTTTGCACCTCATTCTCCAGTTATTCTAAAAAGTTTATTTGAATGTTCAGCCATTATCTGGCTCCTGAATACCCTACAAGAAGTAAAAGAAATTATTCCTTTTATGGAGTTGGGAGGGATGTTTGTACCATGGATATATTCTGGTTAAATTGCATACTCAGAGTTTTTAGGAGTGGTCAAGGACTTTATTTCATAACACAGTAAGCACAAAAACGTATCATTGACATCAGTACAGTCTCTATATCCACCACAGTTTTAAAACACAAATTTGGACCTGATTACGAGGAAGTAAACGAATATCATATTGATCACTAGCATGATTCAGTATTGAACTCTGATGTGCTAACATGTTGCTGTGGTTTGACCCTGTCTGGATGCCAGGCATCCATGGAAGCCTCTTGCTCACTCCTCTGCCGCAGCTGCACAGAGGAAAGAAAATCTAATGAAAGGGCTCATGAATTGAGATCAGGACTGGGACAGAGATTGCTCACTAAATACCATCAAGGGCAAAACAGCCTCACCTTAGAGATATAAAATAAATTCATTGCTAACAAAATCAGAGCAGGATAATGAGAAATAAAATAAACACTGAAGTATATCAGGGAACAGTATCACGGGTTGAGCATGAATTGCACACTAATAACAGTCCAAAAGCTTACCAAACAATTTTGGATTAGATATTTTTAGGTCTATTTCCATAAAAAGATTGGAACCGCTTTGCTTTTGTGGAATCTAAGTCTGAATTAACCATTTTGTTGACTCCTCCACTAGTTCTTAGCCCAGTTGCTGTTGAACTGTCTTCATTTATGTCTTCTTTCTTTTCCCAAGGATAGATCCTTCCCTGCAAAAGATCTGGTTGGTACGTTGTTTTGCTTTATTTTGAACTTGGTAGCTCCCTGTAGTTACTGAAATCCATAATCACATATTTGGAACCCTGGCTCCTTACACATGATGCACCAAGCAGGATTTTATTTTTAGGGGAAAAAAGGCAAAACCACCTGGAGAGAGAGGTGTATCTTTTGTTCCACAATCCATTGATTGAAATTTATATCACAGCTGAGAGTAAATATCATATAAAGTTGTTACAGGGACCAACAGCAAAGAATGTAATAAGAGATCAAAGATACAATGACATTGTCCTAGAAAACTTCATGGCTCAAGAACTTTCTAAGGCATGTGTCTTTATGTTTAATAGTCCTTAACAGATTTTGTTTTCTTGACTATATACTGGATGGAATTGTTCTTGTTCAGGGAAGGATTTAAAATTTCACCACAAAACAGTGTCTTAACAGGAAGGCTTAGGGTACTTCATTTTTCTTTGAAGGACTGTTTATGTATGTTACAATAATCTTCCATTGAATGAAGCAAAGTAGAAGCCCAGGAGGATGTGGATGTTCATCACCTATTTGAAAACTCAGACAGACAATCACCCTCTCTTCAGCACTCTTCTTCTGGTCTCCAGAATCGCTAATAGTTTTCTTCACAGTAACTTGAGAGTAAGAACAGGAAATTCTTGCTCTAGGTATAGCAGTGCTATATTATGGTGGAATTATGAGATTCTTAGTTTGAACCTATCAGCCTATGGGCTTTGAATCTGAGTGTGAATTAGTGTTTTGATAAGTGTGCATATCTACATATATATATATATGTACGCATATATATATATGTAAAACACAGTTACACTGTAATCTCAGATATCTATCAGTTTGAATAAGATCAAGTAATCTTATCAAATCTTACTGTAATTTTTTTTTCCATATTTCCCAGGTCAAACCCAGGCCAGTTTCTCACTTTTTCATAATATGTCTCAGTTTCATAGCCAGTCATTTAGACAGTGTGCAAGTTAGATCCAAACTGACAGTTCTGGCAGTTGTCAAAATTAGAGACAAAGATAGGGCCAGTGGCAACAAATTGAGTTATTTCAACTATTGGTTTTGAGTGTTTTTTAAATCATTATAAAAATGTATCAGGGCCAAGTGGAGAGCACTCAGTTCATGCAAAATAAATTCAGTATTTATAATTTTAAATTCAGTATTGTTAATATTCTAATACATTTGTTGGCATTCTAATATTTGCTATCATACATTGAAATTAAGCTTAATTAATCTGAAATTCAGTGTTTAAAGTGATGGTATAATTTTTTCTACTCCAGAAAAAGAGTATATCTTCTGATATACTATGGGTGTTGTTGCAAGCCCTTGAGCCTTTTATTGCCTTCAAACACAGTTACAAAGAAAATAAACTTTCTAGGAAATGGAAGCATTGGTAAGGTGTTAATCTATTTTAAGCCTCAGGCTATTTGAAAAATCACAGATATACCACGTGTCTGTAGAGCTAATAATGAAACTAGAGCAGTACTGAAAATCCCATTTTGTGCACTGCCGGCAAACAAAGTGGAAAACACAACAGTGCATATTGGCTATAAATCATAAGAGTGTGCTGTTTTCTTACTTTCAGCCCAATCTTTTTCATAAATGAAACATGCTTATTTTGTTAGCAGGAAATTTTTCATCTTTTTGTGAATAGTAGATACAGGAAAAAATTGTGGTAATTAGATTTTTCAAATACAAATTTGACAGATACGTATGCATAGAAACATACGTGCATGCACACGTGAAGAAATGTTCAGGTGACATATTACTGTAAGAACTCTTCCAACATTAAAGGTTCCTATTAATGTCACCATAGTGGTGGTGGTCAAACACAGGAACAGATTGCCAGAGAGGCTGTGAAGTCTTCTTTGTAGATACTCAGATCCTGCCTGGACAAGACCATGGCTGAACTAATCTAGTTGGTTTTGAGTGGTGAGTAGGAGTAGATTATCTCCAGGGGTAAATTACTGCCTAAATATTCTATGATGCTACTGTGCACTAAAGTTATCACTGGAATGAGGTTGCTAATATTGTTCAGGATAAGTTAGAAAATACATTTTCCTGAATCTTGTTCTTACAGAAATTATAGAAATGTCTACCTAGAAGGATGTTTCACATTTTCATTCAAATGTCAAACCATAGTACTGCTGGATGCAAGTGTAAATTGAATGCCTTATATTGTCCTTATTTTGATGTTCCATTTTCTTTACTGCATGATAATTATACTTTTTTGAGAGCCACATGGCAACAATGTCTCTTTGGAAATGAACCTCTTTGCTAAGTCTGTCTGTGAGAAAAGATAAAATGAGAAGACAGTCCTAAGAACAAACTGGCAACTAATAATGCCAAAATGAAGTATTGTGAAGTTTTCTTTCCTCGTTCCCCTAAGAAAATGTTAATTTCTGCTGAAAATAATATTTTGAATAAATAAAAAATTCAAATTCTTAGGTAATGCAAACCAAAACCCTCAAAGGATACAATCTATTTTTCTCTTTTATTATATTTTTGGTCAGTCTTATATTACTATCACCCAGTGCTCTTTAATGTATCCTCTTTTATTTCATCAAAAGGGAGAATATACTAGGGCATATTTTTTTTCATAAAATTTTAATATTAGTAGTTTATTGCCTCACAGCTCTGTAAATGTCATTTTCTCCTTTCTTTTACAGTTCTCTTTCTGTCAGGGGAGTAATTTTCCTTTGGCTGGTAACAAACAGTAAAATTTTTCATGTCTTTCTTCTTCTAGCTTCTTTTGTTTAGCAATGAGGTGCAACCCCACATCCACTTACTTTGTCACCTTCCAAGACCAAACTAGTAGTCCTGTCATTTAAAACATTTTTTGTCCCCACATTGAGACATTTTCACAGTGACTTTAATATTGATCTTAAAGAAATGCTGGCTTGATGGCTTATCTCTTGGGGCAGTATTAACCAAAGTTCCTAATTTTGGAGGTGAAATGAATGAAGATGTGATCTAAAAATAACAAAGAAAAAAAGCCCACCTAATATTGTAGCAGCCTTAATGTATCACTTCAACCCGTTTGGTCACTCTGATAATTTTTTTCTCATGTTCATGGAAAATTATGACATAATCAGTTAATATAATTTTTACTAGAGTAGTTCTATGCAAGGTAGTATGTTATGATAACCAAGTCCGACATGTTTTTAAACTTTCAAAATCAAATCAACATGTTCTGTCACAGTAAAACTGGAAATTACATTCAAAAGGCATCTTTGGTTCTTGGCCAAAGGTCAAAATTGGCCAAATTGGGGAGGAACAAATATTTTAAAATTATTTCAGTGATTTTGAACTACAGATACTACAATTTCTGAATAAATAAGTAGCACATCTTGAAAGGAAAAAATATAGTGTCAGATAATTTTCCTGATGAAATAGCATTACTTTGGGGAAAAAAAGGATAATTTTCAGGAAATACACCTACATATGAGGTATCAGACACAGAACTAGACAAAGTAAGTGTTTTTTACCATGTCTGAAACCTGATTATTACTTTTTAATAAAGCCTAAATGTGGCAAAGTGGAGATGGACAAGCTCAACTCAGATTAATGCTGCACTAAAACTTGTTAAATTATACATTATGTCCCATCACGACACAGGAAGGACAGTGAGTGCAGAACCAGGAAAAAATAATGGCTTCATGGCTCTTTTTTCCTTTTAAACTCATGGAGCACTAAGCCCTGCTGCTATCAGAAGGTGTTTCTGTGTTCTTAATGTCAGACTGGACATACAAAGGCTCCACCTCGCTCTTGAACAATTGTCTAAGCTCTGTTATGACAGCAGCAAGTCCCACTGTGTTAAAGACGATTGGAAGCATTTCCGTTGATTGCAATGATTTTACGGTGGTAAATTGAAGAAATTTTATGTAAAAACTAATAAAAATCAATGCCTGAAGTTAGTACTTTGTTGACCATTAGCAGAGTTGTAGTTTGGTTTGCTTTAAATTGTTAACTGAAGGGTATAGCAGATATCAAAAATGGGCTACTAAAATACATGTCCACACTAAGATTTTTCAGAGATTAAAAATACCCAAAGCTTCTCTGAATACATATTGCTTAATATGTCTTCAGACTACTTTTAGGCAAAACTAAGAAAAATCCCATTTGTGAGAGTTACTGTGTTTCTATCACCAAGACCAACTGTTAATTTATAACAAGTTTTGTCACCAAGGAACAAGTACATGAACATGAAATATTTAATTTCACTCCCTAAAAGAAATGTGTAAAAGAAGTAAAAAATCTACAAATCAATATCATATTTATCTTAGTCTCTAAAAAGACCTTTGTTACTGCCTGCAAAGCAATTACGTCTGAAATACAATGGGTATCTTTGATTCTGTTGTTATATTCTAAACAAATGTTGTATTTTTTGTAAGCTGGAGGAACTTCAAAAGTTTGGGAGATTTAGGTCAGTTGAATACTTAAATAGGAATGTTTTTCCCTGATTTTAATCAAAACGTTTTGATCTGTAAAACTAGGTTGAACTATTGCAAAAACTGCTTATGGGGGAATTTATGATGCTTCTATTTCTGTTTAGCTGGAAAAGTTACAATAACAGGCACAGAAAGCAAATGTAGAATTTCTGGCTTGATGGAAGAGAGGAGATAGAAAACTGCCATGCCTGTAAATAGTTTAATTTCTTATTCTGTCTGTCTATTTTAATTTCCCATTAAAATTATTTTCCTCTATTGTCCTATCATAAGGTCTTCAACTAAAGGCACACATCCTCAAGGATAAAACAGTTATTTTCTTGTAGAAATCTCTGTGGATCTCATACAGCTGTGTAGAGGACAAAGGCGTGGGGTATACTGTATTGATGGACCACATCCAGGACATGATGATGCTAATTGTCATGACAGATATCAAAGTAAATAATAACTTTCAACACAATCATGTAAGGGAATTTCCTGCAAGAACAGATGAGCTAGAAAGCCTTATCCTTATTTGGCTCTAGTATAACACTAATCTTTTCTCCCATCTTGTGAAAAAGGCTAAATATCCAGAAGGTAGCAGGGTTCCTAATGAAATGTATAATTTTCTCGGCTGCAAAAATCTTAATCCTAGAAAACAATTTAAATGAGATTATTTATCAGAGAGGCCTCTGATTATAGGGGAAAAGTAGAGCAGTTGTCAGTTGTGGAAAAACTATGCCTGTTGCAAATCACATTTTCACATGATCACAGGGATCAGAAGGTGGTTGATCTGGCTAGAATGCTTTAAGTGCAGATTGCAGTGATTTTCCAGAAATACTGGAAAATTATCATGATATTATCTCCATTATATACCACTATTCACTTTGAGGTATTTCAGACAGTTTTACAGCTAAATGTACACAGCACTACTGAAATGCAATTACCAGTAAGGGGGAAATCTCAGCCATTCAAAATGTAACACAACAGTGAAAACTCAGAATGTTTCAGCTGAAGGGCTTTGCAGAGTTCAGGCAAAAAGTTTAAGAAAACGTAATGTTAAAACAGAGGAAATCAAACCCTGGTTTTAGAAATTGTTCTGAAAGAACTACTTATTATAAGTGCATTCCCCTCAGGCTAACAGTTTAAGAAGGGCCTGTCCCGAGTCATATGCTTAACTTTTGTCATCTGTGACTCTTGATATTTTGAACCCTAAGAAATGCCATGAGAAATCACTAACACTAGCAGAGCAGAGTATTATAGGCAATGTTCTGCCAGTGAGCCAACTCTTTTATAGTTATTCTACATATTTATTCTCTTCTGAATGTAATAGCTGAAATTATCTGTAATCAGCTTGCATATTCAACTCCTGGCAGCTTTTCTGCTATAACACAGAAACATAATTTCTGCAAATAAAATTAAAGTTATTTTAAAATGAAGGTTCTTTGTGGGACACTTGAGGTAACCATGGAGCAAAACATGCAGCACACACCTTTGAACGTCAAGACTTTTTCTGTCAGTAAGTTTCTTACTCTATTGCCAGATAGATAATTCTATTAAGACAATGAAACACTGGAGCTTGTCCTGTGAAAGTAAACTGAGGTTTGGTACAGCTGTTAATATAGCGTTAGAATCACAGAATCATAAAGCTAATTTGACTCTGTGGTGTAGTTCTAATTATATCAGCGTCAGCCCAATCTAAGCTGGCTCCACCCTCAAGGGATGGCTCTCCATGCTTCCAGAAATGCTGGAGCTCAAACACAGATACCTGGCAAGTGTGGAGACAAGGTTCAAAAAAATGATTTGCCCTTGCCTTCTGAATGGACAAACCTTGCCAGGGAAAACTTATTAACACAGTTCTGCAGCAAGGGATGGTGTCCTGATTGGAGACTGGCAGGACTCTGTTGGAGTGATATTTGCATTAATTGTGCAAATTCTGCTTTATTTCCCTACAGAGAGCTGATTACAACCTACTAAAAACAATTCATAATATTTCTGTCTCAAATCTTCAAACCCCTTATGCTTTTGGATAACTTGAAAGTGCATTTTAGAGGGTTATTCTCCATTTCCTCCTCCAGGTTCAATTGCTCTGTACTAAAAACAATGAAATGCTTAAGAAAAATACTAGAAAATTAGAAACGAATGAACAATTCAGAATTGCAGCAGCTCTTATTCTGTTATCCTAAATTGGCACTTTAAACTGCTTGATTTTGCCATACTGATATTGATTAAACTCACCATGTGCTCATATATAAAAAATAACGGCATTTTTTAAACAGAACTCATCTAGCTTTAATTACAACATGCTGTATATTACACAGAAATTACTGTTCCAAAGTACTGCTTTCAGTTCACATTTGATATATTCAAATTAATTAATGGCTATAATTTTAAATGTCTAACAAAGAAACAAAGATAGCTGAATTGGATAGTTTGGATAGTTTAAATTACTGTATGTCCAGGTACTAGAGAATGAGATAATTATTGTCTTGCATGGCATATTCAGTCCTTATTTAGCAAATCATCTTAATTCACATACAGTATGTTGACTTAGTAGAATGAGAAGTTGCATTATTTTTTCTTTTCCTTTGTATAACTTGTTGTCTTTAAATGAAATTCTTCCAAGAAAGAATTTAAACATGAACTTTAAACCCATTTATTTTGGAGCTTTAATTTTTAAAGGTGATTAAGTAAAACTACATTCCAGAATTAGGGCCCACTTTTGTCTAACCTTTCAGTCAGAGTCAGTGAGGAGCTTTATTTCTTCTACTGATGGTGTATCACAAAAGCCAATGCAAAGCGCAGTTAGATCTTCTTGGGTACTTGAATTAGTGAAACTGAGTTAGTCTGGTGCTCCATTCAGTCATTATATTGTGGTCATGAGAATTCATTTGGGGTCACTACCCAGGCCCGCTTTTGCCAGTCACATGTGAGGAAGAGGTTTTGTGGTTCACTCTCCTGTGGGGTGATCGAAAATTGCGACCTCACTGTATTCTTTCAATGAAAACCAAAGCAAAGCTAAATTGTCTGAATTATATCTTGAAAATTTGCAAAATTGGAGGAAAGTCCAATAAAGAAAATAATTAAATCTTTTCCATTTCTTACCAGTAAATAACCAAGCAAAAAGACCTGACATAGAGAATGAAAAAGAGAAATTTTCCTCCCCCTCAAAAAAACCCCAACCCAAACCTCAAAAAATAAACCACCACCACCACCACCAAGCACATGAACAAAACAAAATTTCCTCAACCACAAAAGAAAACAAACAAACAAAAACAAAAGCAAAACCAGAAACAAACAACCAAACCACACACACACACACACACACACACACGTATGCACAAAAAAACCCCCAACCCAAACAAAAAAACAAAAACAAAAAACAAACCAACCAAAACAAACAAACAAACAAACAAACAAACAAACAACAAAATAAAAAAAAATAGGGGCATATTTAAGAAACTGACTTAAGCTGCCTGGGATTTCCCCTGAGAGACCAAGTGCCTATTATCTAGGTTTTGGGAAATTAAATAAAGTATGTCAAGCAAGAAATCTGGTTCTTGCTCAAAGTCAACATAGAGAAAATCACTATACAAAGTCAATAACACAGTTTCCTATATGATGACAAAGAATAGAGAACTCAGATAAATATCAAACCAAAAGAGATGGTTAAAAGGTAAAGGCAAATACATAAAAATGTAAACAAATAGATTTATCAAAGAGAAACTCATGAATTAGCTACTTTAGGGGGAGACTCAACATGCTGATGAATGTGAGTTTAAAACTCAAAATGTAATATGCATGCAAAGCAGATATTTAATGAAAAAGATAGCAGTAATAAAAGAGTGACTTTCAAGCTAGGAGAAGTCAGACAGGCCATATTATGTCACAGTTAAAAACAATAAAATTGGCTTGCAAATTAGAAGCCTTACTTTTTTTGTTTACCTAAAAACACTTCAATATTTCAGATTTTCCATTCTCAGATGTAATTAAAAGAATACAAAAAGCTCTCTGTAAATGACATGCTGTTCCCAGGCTATATTTTTGAAAAAGAAGTAATAACAAACAAATAAATCTATGTGCCAGCAGCCAGTCTGAAAAGAAAGTAAATCTCCAGGACCCATGGATATCCCCTGTGAATTTTTTAGGATGTGTAAAAAGTCCCTTGGGGGGACCTTTAATTCTGTTACACCTGCTGCGAAGACCTGATCTTATGATGATTTTACATGGCCAATCACCCGTGAATCAGAAAGACACTAGAATCCAAATTAAATTCTGAATTCTTCTCTGTCTTAAACACAGTTCAAAGGAGATTCACAAAGGATGAAACACTTCGTAATGCTCATAAGATTTGCTCATGGTGGCAGATACAAAATAAGTAATTTTCTACTGCTTTCACTAAATTTAAGAATACCTGTGCTAGAATAGGACAAAACTTCCTATTTCAAGTTCCATACCATATAGAACCCACATTTCTTGCTCCCTTCCAGGTACTTGAATGGCTTATTTGTCTTTATTTAAGGCTAAAACAGCTGCCTAAATCAATAGTCTTGGATCGCTCTTGCTTGAATTGCAAAGAGACATGTCCATTGTCTCTTTTGCTATTGGCAGAGACCACAGAATATTTTGTTAAGAGGATGGAACCCAAAGAATCCATCACAGGGATCTGACTTGGAAGAATACAGAAGACAAAAAGTTTATGAAGTGATGATGCCATACTATTTTTATCTAACCTGAACAGTTGCTTTAAATAAATACATAAAGCAATCTGTTGATTTTAGGAAAGTGTCTGGCTACATAGTAAATAATGCGTAATAGAAAGTGCCAGTTAAATCTGCCTTACTCCAAGAAGTTCTTTCACCACGAAACACTTGGATTCGATAACTTATTCAAGAATTAAAATTTCATGAAATCAAGATTTCAGTAAAAATGAAATACCAAAACACTGATGTATAAAATAAACAAACAACATCTGAAGTGCCTAGGAGAAATGTTATTCCTTAGCATGTGTTTTTTCTTGTGGAGAAACCAATCATTTGTAAGTGATATTTTGATCATTATCTTTTTAATTCCAATTTTATCTAATAATCATATAAAGATTTAATAGGTCAGAGGTATCCATCTAAAATCAAAACAGATCAGGAAGAGCAAAGTTCATATGAGAAACAAGGCCAATTCTTTTTTAATATTACATACTGCCATCAAAGTAGAAACATCAACGTGTAAGAGGAATCTACATGTTCAGAGAAACCTACATTTGAGAAAAGCAGCACATCGCCTAGACTGTGTTAGGAAGAAATGGTGCCATAGACAGAAATTACCTCAGAGATTTCCTTTTCACCTTTAAATTTTTCCCACTTCAAGAACAAAACATGAAGGGTTAGGCATCATGGAAATATTTATTTCAGTCTCTTTTTTAATATAGGCTAACATAGTGCATTCTAAACTAATTTTAATTTAAAGTAGATTGTGTGTTGAACAAATAAAGCACATGGACCTTAAAGACATCAGTGAAACCATTAGAAGTCTGGATAAGTTATTCAAATATCTATTGTCCTGTTGAATGTATACACTTTGCTCTTCACCTGAACTTATCTATACTTCTACCCTGGCCACTGGACATAAAACTTCAGCAGCATTCTACACGGGGCAAATGCAAAGGAAACTCCGGCTCACTTGAGATTCTTCAGTCTATATATGCAAAGATCTCATCCAACATGCTGCAGTATTCCTTATTCTAGATATACCACACTGTTCCTTATGCTAGCCATATTCGTGTATTTAGTACATATGTAGAACATTTCCTTATGTGGAAGCACATTAAATAAATAGTACAGTGGCTCCTGTGTTTCTGTCATCTTCCACTGTCATTGGGATTTTTTATTAAGTGAAAGTCAAGACATACGGAGCTATTATTAATAAAACAAAATATTTAAGAAATCAAATTCCATTTCAAAACTATTCAATAAAATATTCCAATGTAGACAATGATACTTATAATAGGGAAATCAGAGAAAATCATAGAAATACTTTTCCTTAAGTGGGACAATTTTCTGCTTATGCCTGTTTTATATTCTCTTTCATCCTTTTGAATCTCTTACAGAATCCTGCATTAAATGAAGATACTTCAAGACCTTTCCCTTTCTAGGCATTTCCTTTTATTTCCCTTTCAGGTGGGCACTAGGTGGGGATTTTCATGACTTTTCTTCAAGTGGGTCTGTATTTCAGATTTATGGTAAATTTGTAATAAGAGCTACATCTTCTCTTCAGAACATTTTTTTCCCTGGAAATAAAGTTATGTTTATTTATTTATTTATTTATTTAAATTTCTGTTAGTAATTTAACATGCTTTTCACTGTGATTGTTCCCCACCGGGGAGATTTCTTTCTGGAAGAACAAGGTTTGTGCTTCTAGTAAACATTTATTAACCCTTCTCTGTTCTAATCTTCCATCATAGCCTTATAAACTCATCTTTCCTCTTTTTTGATGATGAAAATTTTAATGAAATATTAGTTGCAAAATTTTGATTCCACTGTAGATAATGAAAATTGTTATGACTGAGATTGCTTCTGACTTTGAAGAGTTTAAAGTGTGTGCATTTTGGCTGTTCTCTTCCACTTTGTTTTATTCGATAATATTCATTGGCAATTTTTTCAACTTGGTTTCTGTCCAGAATGATCTGTTGCTGCTGAGATTATCAAGGGTGTTCTACAATACAAACTTAACATTTCTTCAAAAGTTCCAAGCGTATCCTGTTCGGCCCAATTTAATATTATCTGACACATTAATTTTTAGTAGCGTGTGAGATTTGTGATGTGTGCATATGTCCCTCACTATTGCCTTGAACATGAAATTCTGCTATTATTCTGTTCTTTGCTTCCTTTGATAACAGCGCATTACTGGCAATAATCAAACATGAAGGTATTTCTTATTTCACTTACAGAGCTCTACTCACACTTCATTGTCTATGTGGTTTCATTAATTTTTCTACATTTAAAAAGGATTATGTGTTATATTTCTGTTCCAGTGTTAGTCTTTACTAGGTCTTTTCCTCTAGCTGTTTTTTTCATTTCAGTTTGTTCTGACATGACTGTACAGTTCATTTCTTCAGTGCATCATAAAAGATGTATAATAATTTATCACTTTTTTTCTTTTCTGGATACAGTTTGTATACACTTCTTAAGATCATAAACCCTAAAGGGTTATAATTTGCTTATAGTGCTAGCTCAAATTTCTGGGATACAATTATATAGAACTAAACTTTTATTGCACAGTTTCATTATGATGCATTTATTATCAATCTCACCTTTTCCCCCCTAATTTTTACAGGGGTTTTTTTCCTGTTTAAGTTCTCTCTTTTTTTCTATCATGAAAACTTTTTTCCATTCTCACATTTGTTTTAAGTCTCTTGTTAAACTGATTCACTACTCTGTTTTTTTTTCCTGTTTCAAAATACTCAGTTATATATAGCTCTTTTGCCTACTAATTTATATGGTAAAATATGAATGACTTTCAGCTTCTCTCACTTTCATAGCTGAAATGTGGGAAGTTGTAGGAGAAGCAAAAGTACCCACGGGGTCAAACTCAGGTATTTCATGTCTCAGTCCAATCTTTTCAGTTGAACATCAGTGAGCCGGAGCTCCATATTCAGGTTTCCAAACACTTACATCCTCTGGTTTTTGACTTTGTAAGTTCCCTTCTGGCAAAACCTGAGTCTCTTAGATTGTTTCATGGCACTCAAATCTTTTTACTAAGAGTTATGGGGACTGCAGAAACCGTGTGAGCCTCATATGCTCATTGTCAATCAAAGGACAGTAGGACACACCAGATATTGCAAAATGGTAAGTGAATGCGTGTTAGTCAGGAAAGACAATAATGCAAGGTTGCTTAAGGTGTTGCCCTGTCATGTTAGCATGACAAACCAGTTGTAGAATGTTTCTGCTTGGACTACACGAAGGTATGATGCTACATTTTTCACACAATAGTCAGTACACAATACTATGTGGCTGTTTCACTGTGCCCACACACTTGAATAAATCTAAATCCTTCACATCCTTTCACTGTAAGTGCTCTTGTTTTCATAATTCACATGGAGATACTGAGGGTGGGAAATACCTTTCAGAGACTACACATGACAGACAGCCTTTTGTATATTTGGATTTCACCATGTTTAGAAGCAATATTCAGTTAATTTTGTATGGACAGATGTAGTAATTAATCATTAATTGATCTCTTTATAAAAGAAATATGGTTTAGCAGACTTCTTTTTAAAAATCCTCAAGATGTTAGACTTCCAACAGGTAGCATTGAAGCATGGCAATTCTGCAATCTTGTCACAAAGTGAGATTCTTTGACTTCACCAGAAATAAAGTAGCAGGTTAAATTTTCTGTATATAATTTCCAGTCTTTTAATCAGAAAGTACATCACATTTCTCTTCTTCTTTTACTATTCAACATTTGTAAACTTATTTGTAACTTTTAAGCATGTTTTGAACTGATATCAGGACAGCTGTTTCTGGAAATGAAAAACATTTCTTGTAAATGAAAACAATTTAGAACCAAATGCACACAGTAGACTATTGAATCAAGAAGTGTGTTTGCAGCTTCTGTTTAAGTTTCTCCACTTATGAACTTCATCCAGCAGCTTGATAGACTTTGAATTGAAGTCACTGTGCGATGAAGTTATGATTCCAGAATGCCTACACAAAATTAATGTAAGTAATTAGCCGAAACCTAACTAGATCTTTGGCAAGGGACAGTAAACAAGAGTGATCTTGTTGAATGAGTCATTTCCGGCAGCAGTAGACAGCCTGTCTGTACTAATCAAAGGTGAGGCAGAAAAGAAAGCCACATCAACCATTATGTAGGTTGCTATTAATCATAGTTTAAGATTACCAGGGATTCATGTGTATTGTTGCACTTCTTTGCCTCATATCAAGTCAAAGAGCAATTTCTCACTGCTCATTGGAATATTAGATTTTTTTTCCCTCTTATTTTTTCAGCATTTGGGGAGAAATACCAAGAGGATCTAACTCTGTTATATTGATGCAACTGATTTTAAACTGTCTTTCCCTATAAAGTCATTGCCAGAACAGTGTCACCTAAAACTTTAGTAAGAGCCATTCTCAAGGGTCCTCTAGATCTCCAGAGAGTTCTATATTTTCAAAGAAAACTTACCTAAATTGACACTTTATGTTGAGATATGACGTAAAAATTAGAAACAAAAGAAGGATATGATTTTCTAAGAGGCAGCCTTGTTCCAACTCCTGTGAAGTGCTGCAGTGGCTGGAACAAGTTTCTTAGACCGTGTTCCTGAAATGGTGTGCTTCAATTGGAGTCAGAAAAACTGAATTAATACACAACTTTGATAATACTGTCATCATGAGTGATATTTTTTTCTATAAATATGAATGGTAAAACATTCTAAGCTGGCCTAAGAGGAAGAAAACAGAAAAATTTTGGCAAAAGTACAGTTACTAAGCAGACATCAACACTGGTGATTTCCCTGAAAAAGGTCAGTGCCAGAAACTAGAGAAAGTTTATTCCAGTTAGTAGCCAGCTTTGGTATGTGATTCCTTCCGTCTGGTACTAATCACAGTGATACATTAAATGTAGTGCTCTGAAGATACCACACAAAATACAATCAAAATGGTAGAGGATTAACAAACATTCAAATTCTGCTCATTTCCGTGCAGTGGAAGAGTCAGCTTTGAACTGATTATGAGAGAATCAAAATACTCTCAGAGGAAGAACAAGAATAAGGATCCCAATCCTTCCTCAGAAAATTTTTACGCTTGAAATAAAAGCATTTGTCAGTATCTACCTGCTGATCAGAAAGAAAATGAGAATTTTTTTTGTCTCACACCTTTTTCTACACTATGAGAAAAGACGTCTGAGGCAACTGTAAGGCATCAAACCAACTAAAATGATCTGCAGCACACTCTTGAAAAGTCCTCGAGGCAGGTAAACTGAAGGCTCTCACATCACATCTTCTTTTATGAAAACAGCATGTCAGAAAATTAGAATGCATTAGAAGGAATAAAAGATGTATTTTGGTTAGGTTCTTAATTTTTCTGCCAGGAAAGTGTATGGATGTTTGCTCTATGATGCATTGTGATTTAATATGCATGTAGGTATGTTAAACTAAGGAATTACTACTTTCCTATTTCAAGGATGCTTCTCTTGTAATTTCTTTTCTGCATATTTCTAACTATTTCACTTAGTTTAAAATGTTCCTGAATTGGTTTCCAGGTGACGCACAACATTTCATATCATATTTATATAATCTTCAATCCACAACTTCTTTTGGTCTATAATTTCCTGGTGTCTTTCATACTAATGACTTCACTTATGAAGAAACTGAATTTTGAACTGTATGGATTTTTCCACCAGTGTAAAATTTGTGCAGATATTTCCCTACACCATGTGCAGTAATGCCCTTAAGAAGTACTTGGAGCCAAGCCCATGCCCCAGAAAGGTGCTAAATAAGGATAGTACAGAAGAAGGAAGGGATGCAGACAGAATTTTCTACTTTTCTATTCCTGGCACAAGAGTACTGAAGTAATGGGTGTAGGGATACCATGATAGTGTCTATTCTGAAATAGTCCATATTTCTGACGTAATTAAAAAAACCCCAAACCACAGGTTTGGGTGTTATTTTTCCTGCTTGTTATTATTAATGGTCGAATTCTTCACAGAAAGAGTTCATAATAACTTTTAAAATTTAAGGGAATAGTCGAAGTAAATTATTTAGGTCAAATCACAGTCAGTGCTCTTTGCAGACCCAGAAAGTGGTCCAACAGTTTATCGTTCAAAAATAATCTTATGCACAGAATCACAACCATTGCATCAACAAAGAGTCTAAGACTATTTTAGAAAGGAATTTTCTCCCTAAGGGAAAACAAATGTAAATAGTATGAAAAGAGTAAACTTTAAAGCTACTGGTTCCACTGTTTCCCACAGTGAACAAAAATCTAGGAGCTGGGCACAGTACAAACCAAAAGAATGAGTTACTGAATCAAAATGTTTTGAGACAGTGTCTATTGCGAAAAACTAGGCAAACTCAGTTCCTGTGTAAATGAATGATGCAATGAAGGAAAAAAGTAGGCATATTCTTACGTTTTAGAGAATTAAAGAACAGACTACATAGAAATTGAAGACTACATAGTCTTTGGAGTTTGCTGAAGCTGTCGGTATATGTTCCAACCACCTTGCAGACTTTGGAAGAGATACAGTCAGTGCAGAGTTCCTGATAGTATATCAAAATATACTCTCGATTAGTATTAGTAATGGTAATCACAAAAATTCTGACACAGGTTTTTCCTGAGAAGCCAAGAACAACATATGAAAAGGTATCTTACATTGCCTTGACTCTGGCAGAGCTGGCACTAGGTGGCAGGAACTTGTACAGCTCTTCCTGGGTTTGCTGGCTCCAGCACTGCAAAGCCACCTGGGCTGGCTCCACATCTCAGTGTAATTAACAACAGTGGTTCTCCCCACACCACTCCTCTGACTCAAAAGCAGATGAGTTTCGCTGGCTAATAAGTTAATGAAAACTGATGATCCCAAACCTGTATATCAGAATTCAAATGTTTAGGCATGAAAACTGTTTTAGGTTTTTTCTTGTGATAAAGGAGAGATTACCCACAAAGGTTTTGGATAAAGTTTAGCTGTTTAGCCAAACTTTTCTTCCCTCTGGGATCAAGCAAATGAGTCTTTCATCTTGATATGGTTCACCAATCCTTACTCTGATTTCTTTCTTACTAAGATCTAGAAAATTATTCTTAGTCAATAATTGCCAAATAAACTACAGCTCAGAGGAGAGAAAGCTTATTGGCTGTGCCTTCAAAGCTAAAAATGCTATACTTGATTTTTAAAATTAGACCAGCTCATCAGTAACAGAAGGATTTTCCATCCTTCTTTCTACTGATCTGCTGATCTAACGAGCAATCGATCTATTTTTTGAGTATATGGAGTAATACCTTGTCTATCCATAGATCTATAAGCCTGTTTCTGTCTTGTTCCACCAAAATGAAGTGATTTCTCCCTAAATGTGTTTCACATTAACATTGTTCTTTTCTTGATTTTATTGAATGTAGTTCTGTGCCGTTTCATCAGTTATCCAGTAATTTGTTATGATAGAGTCATAAGGGCAAAAAATCAGAAATACATAAAGAATGTGGTACAACTGCAACATAATTGAAAAGACATTCCTGTTCTGTAATGTATTTCCAAACTGGCAGTTTATCAGAAACTCTGTCTCTAAAAAAAGAACCTCTCTGTTAACAATCCTGGAATAAACTCTTACTCAAAACCAAAAGGTCTGACCCAGCTGTTGGCATTATTCATATGAAATATTTCACTGGCATAATTAAAAAATACTTTAATGTCTTGTTTCAAGTATTGTTGAATGCAAATACTGCAGGCCAAGCTCCTTCTTTCAAAATAAATGAGCAGTTGCAGAACAATAAAAACAGTTGAGGCATTTATGCTAAGACACGAAAAGCGGGATGCCAAGGCGGGTTTCTAAACCACATTCCAAGCATTTTAAATGCCTTTTGATTGTTACCACAAATCCACCGATTGTTGTGAAAAGGGTATGTGTCATCAAGCCACAGGCAAGGCCTTAAATGCATCTGGCTCAATGTTTGTGGCATTGATGTTAAAACACCGCTCAGACACAGTTATGCAGCAACTATTCCCAGTCCCTCATCACCATCCTTTTGTAGGAGCATGTCTGACTCTCTGCTAATGGCATAAATTAATTCAAAAGATCAGGATGAATTCATGCATTCTTCTCTACATAAAACACATTTATGATTTTAAAGCTACACCACACAGTGAGATGGCGTTCTTTCATTCGCCATTATTTGCTGTGATCTCTTAGGGCTCCAAATTCCCCTAGAACTTTTCCGCCAGGAAGGCATGCTGTCTTTCCACACTGTAAGATGCTCCTATGTGCCACTCTAAGTACCAGAATAAGAGCACAACTAGTTTAAGCTGAATGCTCCCTGTAGAAATTTCTGTCACTCTCCAAACCAATAACAGTGACAATAGAAGTGTTTCTGGGGAAGATCTTATAGGTAGAACTTCTTTAATCAATTTTTCCCCAAATATATTTTCTTCTCCACCTCAAAATTTCTTTTGTGTTGGAAGGATAAAATTTGTCTAGGGTTTTGGTCAGGCAGAAGTCTGTCCAGAAGAAAATCCTCAATAAATAGCTGCAGCACACATGCATTGACAACAACTGTCACATTTGATCTTCAGTGTACAAAAGTAGAGGACCCTGATACTTCCTGTGTTCAACAGCCTCATTTCAGTTGATCTGGAAAGTCTATCAGTGTGTGTGTTGAAAAACACATATCACTGGTCCAGTGCATCGTGGGTTCAAGACTAGTGTATCAAGACTAATACAACCACAATTCTGTTCAGAATTTCCTGCACCAAAACATACAGGAAATCAGAGAAATCATAGCTAATTGATGTAGATCTGATTGAGAAGAAAAGCACTTGGACTTGTTGAACTGTGTGAGGTTCTCATGGGTTCATCTCTCAAGCTTGGCAGGTCCCGTTGGAAGGTATCCTTCCCTTCTGTTGTGTCAGTTGCCCTGCTCACCTCTGTGTCATCTGAAAACTTGCTGGAGGGGTACCTGATCTTACTGATAAAGATGTTAAAGACCACTAGTTTGAATAAAGATCTCTGAGTGACACCACCCTTCACTGGCCTCCAGCTGTAGAGAGCCATGAACAACAATTCTCTGTGTCCCTCCAGCCAATTCGTTATGCACCATATCCATGTCCACACTTCAAATCCATGTCTCTCAGTTCAGAGATAAGTAAGTTGTGTGGGACTATCAAAGGCCTTACAGAAGTCCAGGTAGATGACATTGGACAGCCTTCCCTTGTCAACCGTTTCAGTCATTTAAGGCCACCTGATTGTTCAGAAGAACATTTGCATACAGAGATGGCATTTAATACTTTAGAAATAAAATTAAATATCATAACATGCTTTATTTTCCATTGTGGGTGCAAAAGATGGGGAAACTGAACACCAGCTGTAGGGATTCACCTCTAGATAACAATATTTCTGTGATGAAACATTGCCTTTATCCTGCAGAAAAGCTTTCTCAACATGACATCAAAGAGTTGAAATTAGACCTCAGGCAGTTGATTCCCTGTCCTCTCTACAGACATCACTTGGCTTTAGGAAGCAATAGAAGAAAATCTTTAATTTAGAGTAGTATTGGATGGACTTCAAATGATCCAGTGAGCCTTGATATTTATCTGTTCCTCTTTGATGAGATGTCTGGAATAATTTCCTGCTTCTGCTGTGATCGAAAGTATTGAGACATTTTCCAGAGTAGTTTCATAACTTTTCACTTCTGATGTTGCTTATAACAAGGAAGAAGAGTCTTTGAAAATCAGGGGAACTCCCTCATAAAATGTTCCAGGAATTTTCTGAGCTTCCTGGAAGTTCAAAATTTGGCTCAGTCAGCATTGCAAGGTCTTGAGTCATGTTTAATTTTTTTTTTTTCTTACATGTCAGATCTTGTTTGTATTTTATTCACAGGTAATGAAAGAGCAGAGACTAGAAAAAAAAAAAAAAAAAAAAACACCAAACAAACCAACCCAGCTGTCCCATCATGGTTTTAGAAGTTCAGCTTTAGTTTTTCAGTAGCCTCACCTGACAAGATAGAACAAGGGTGTGTTATCCAGAGTAGGGAAAAGGAGATGGAAGGGTATGGGAGAGAGATTATTTTTCTATCAGTTTATGCCTATGTTGTTTGGGGGAATTCTTTTCCTTTGAAGACATCTATTTAGTGAAAAATATTGTTATTCTACAGAATGTGCCTGTGCAATCTGAATGCCCATGGAACTTTCATTGCCTGCACAACATTTGGTATCATTCTAAACTCTGTGCACTTCAATGAGGCTGGAAAGATAGTGTTATGACCATAAATCATTCTTGGGCTTTTAAAACACGGCTTTTAAATTAGTACTATTTCTATTATCATTTATTGAAATATCATATTTTAGTTAATGGCTGCTATCCAATGTATCCATTAGGGTTAGGACAAGATCTAAACTTATATGGACAATGTTCATATTATTGTTCTCAAATCCTTTGCAGGAAGTTTGCAAACTGGAGCTACTATTGAGTGTTTCAACCCACACAAGCAATAAACAAGCCAAGGAAAATGCAATGAGAACTGGAATCTGATTTCTCACCCAGGCAGTATAAATTCTATCTATATGACAGCAACAGGATGAAGCAAGTAAAATATTAACTCTAGAGAAAACAGAACAGGGGTCTAGGGAACATAAAATCTTTTAAAAACTGTAGACAGGGTGAATAAAGATATCAACACATATGGCTGGGACTACATAATATGGAGGAACATATAAAACAGGCCAAATACTGTTTTTCTGAATTAATATGTTAATGACCTAATTGGTATTTTAGAACTCCTAGTATTTTTTCTCATTGATGTGCTCACACTAAATGAGTTTGTGTCACTGGAAAGGACAGTAAGGCTTAAGAAAGAGATGAAAACTGGATCTTATAACGGAATAGACTGGAAAGAACAGGACAGAGGGGTCAAACACTAAATGTCTGTGTCCAGTAATGGAAGCCAAGAGGTCCGTTTCTGCTGAAACTTCTGTATCTATTAAATATTCTTACTCATATGGTAGCAGCCAGATTCAAAAATTTCAGACATACAAAAGATGAAAGTGACCATCAATATTTGGTCAGCAAGCAGATGTTTTGTTGGATAGAAAGTGCTTCAGTATGTCTGTTCCTTTTCTAACCTGTAATATTAGACTGCTATTTCAAAACATAGCCAAGTATAATTACGCTATTTCAAAAGATTGTAAACTGAGATTAAGAAACACCAAAATTATATTTTTCTGGGCAATTTGAATTAATTTCTTTTGTGCATATGCAGGTGTTGACAGTCTTTAATGATATCACAGTCATTATTTTTCAACCTCATTCAATGTTCAAGATGGTTGTGGAGGTGTTTCAGGGTTGAAGATTGAGTAGTTAAGGGATCTGCAACTTTGTTCATTGAAGAAGATGCTCTGTTCATTGTTTACTAAATAAAGAACAATATGAGTTCAAGATCTGTGACTGTCTTGAATTAAATTAGGAGAATCCTGGGGACTCCAAGCCTCCAACAAATCCAATGCTGTACAAGCCTCTACCAGACAATGGTTAATTTGATGTTTTCCACTTTTCAAGTATCCACCATAATATTCTGTTCACAGATTTGTAGAAATACTGAGCATTAGCACCTCCCTCCTGAGTTACATTGAACTGCATGCTCACATTTTAGAGTGCTTAACAGTGCTAATTTATCTGAAAAAACAAGTCCTAGATGGTTTAATGTGGCACCCTAAATTGGTTAAATTATTTGACCCTTATTTAATTGTGTGATATGCAGATGAATGAATTTATTCACTAGAAATAAAATAATTCTCCTCCTTTTACTTAAACATTTCCAAGATTAATTCCTCAATTTGTGAAATATTCATATATGATAGTGATAAATATTATTGAAAACTCACAAGAAAATTAATATTCTGCCTTTGGTGCAATATTTGAATAATGTGAAGAAGCAGGATATTTGGCCACCCACTGAACAATAAACAAATTGTGAAATAGTTTCTCATTTAGACAAAAACCAATCTATTCTTTGAACTTATTGAGGCAGAGCCCCCATGAGGGGAAAATTTATATGATCACATAATTGAAAACTGTTTAAAACAGGGCTTTAATGTACCAGGAAATGCATTAAGATTTCAATCTTAGCCTTTCTCTTTTCTCGACGTGAATGTTTCCCTCTTAATATTTTCCCTTTTTAGTCCTTTTTATATATAATTTCATATTTTGGTCAAAGAAATTTTCCCAGAACCCCTTTTAAATGTAAATTCTGTGCTTGTTAAGTTCTTTTTTCTGCTCCCAGCGTCAAAATTTTTATTGACATAAATAGCTATCTCAAGATGATTTGTCAATATGTTTTCCTGCTTGTTCACTCCCAGATTATTATAATCTGCTGTTTGAACATCCAAATCACTCACATTGCATAAGACTACAAAGTCTTTGGAGAATTAGGGTGTTTTGGTTTGCACAAGACGGGGGTAGCAAAAGAGAAAGAACGTGTAAGAAAGAAAAGGAATATTAGTTAACTCGCCATTGAAGTTTCTCAGCACAGACAAAACGTTTGTATACACAGCTACTGTCTTGATGCAACAAGGACAAAACAGGCCCTTATGAATCCATTGCTTCAGGCTGCTTGGTCAGCACCCATAAGGTGTACTCTCTTCAGTGCTCCTGTGCAACCTGAAGGTAACCCCGTTTATTGAAATCACATGGACTCAGTAATCCAGAAGTTGATTTGGTTCAAAACATCTGATGTTTGCAGAGCCTTCTCAGTTACGTACTTGGTGACTCTCTCTGGAGAGCTCCTTTTGAAGAGGTGTAGGTAACAAAGCCGTGGACAACCATTGTGGGAAGGCTCTTCAAATCAGCAGCACAGCATGGGTTCCATGTGTGCAAGCACCAAACATAAGAGAAAAATTAAAGTCAGCACTTTGACATAATTAGTAAGCTGGAACAGCTGGAATGCAAAGGGCATTTAAACCTTCCTGCAAAAGGTCAGGGCCAGACTGAGAACTGGGTCATGAAATATGTAGCTGAGCCAGCTACATATCCCTTAGCCAGATCATTCATGATTTCTAAGCCCTTTAAGAGATACTTACAAGCTTAGCACAGGACAGCATCAACTGATAGGGTTCCTACTGGTGAGACAAATTCAACAGGAAAACTGCTTTGCTTATTTTTAACAGTGATGAATTTTCACTAAAAAACAGCCGTTTGTGAACTGCAGGTGTGGCAGTTTAAGCCTCTCTCCCCACATGTGCCAGCCTGGTTCCTATCAGTGCAGGCTATCAGCACAGCAGAATAGCAAGTAGCCATTTCTCAGGTGGCAGCCGGGTCAGGAGCCAGCACTGTGTGCATTTGTAATTCTAATGACCACTAAAGATCAGAGTGCTATGCGTATTGCGTCAAATTTACCTCTGCAATTTACAACAAACTAATCAGATAACGATTTTAAAGTTCAAACAGAGAAGGAAATGTTTTCAGCAGATAACGCTTTTCTTACAGCTATTCTCATGGTAAAACAATACAAACTCTGGAATTCTTCCAGCTCAGAGGAATGTGAATGACTTCTGAAGATATCTCCAGCAATTATGATGGCTATCTTAAAAGCATTAGAGTCATTGTGATAAGTTATACGTTGAGAAAAGTGACTACACCAGCAATTAAAATCCACTCATGACAACACAAACCAAAGATTGAACTGTGTCATCCTCTGGAAATGGAGAAAGCTTTGACAAGTAGATTCCTACTTAAATTTTAACCTCTTTGCTTCTTAGTGATGGTTGCACGGTTTAAGACAGACCAGCACAGGGCAGTTAGCAGTTTATACCCAGCACAGACAGACTCTTCAGACAACTCACCCTATTGTAGCCTGAGGATTGCACCACAAACCCCTCCCTAGTGTTATGTTTATTTCTCTGACAAAAAAAGCTGTATTCCAGCCTAGACTGTAAGTACTGTCTGAGCAGAACAGTACATAGCATAATGTTTCTGATGAGCTCTATAATCACATTGTAGGTGCAGCTACAGTATGGAAAGGAATAAAATATATTTTTTTCCCCAATTGTCAAAACCTGCTGATTTTCAGTTCAAAACTTTATGTTCAGAGGGAATGCAAAGCCATAAATTCAAGAACCCAGGTCTGAATTGTCCTCAAGTTTGCATCACACATAAAAGCTGATGCAAGGTATGTGTGTGAAAAGTCATGAGTAGTAATAATTAGTTACATAACTTATGAAGCAAGACATACTGTTTTGTTTTCACAGCTTTCAAAAGAATTCCGTGTAGTTCAACATTATCTCAGCACTATTTGAAAGGTATTGATGTCAGCCTGAGCTATCTCTATACCATTAAACTACCCTCTGATAGCAAGGGGATTGCCGGAGGGCACTTGAGCCCATTAAAGGAAGCAAGTTTGGCTTTTGCATTCCAGACAATTCTCCAGAACTCTTAAAAACCTACTGACGCTACTTTGACAATACTACTCAAACATTTCATAGCTTCCACTATCCAAAGTGCACTGGCCTAGGATATTTCAGGATATTACAAAAGAGCAATCACACACACAGAAGTATTGTGGCATTAGTCATCACCAGTTATGTGAGGTGTAAAGCTATGAGTATATTTAAAAACAAACTTGATATTATAATTCCTCACGCTGGGAATACTTCAGAAGGGAAAGTTTAAATGGTTAATCTCTCCTAAGAATTTATATTATACTCTGCAAACCAGCTGTACATATGTAGAGCTTTTTTCTGTTGTTTCCAGGGTGTCTTAAATCATATTCTTTGCTTCTATCCTGCTCACAGTATTTCTTGGCACAGAGAGGAAACAATTTGAAATTGTAAAGGAACCTACCCCTGGAAGGAATCCCTGTGTACAACCTTGACACTGCTCAGACTGCTTCCACTGAAATTACGGAGCAGACACAGATGCCTTAGCAGGAAAGAAGTAATTTTGCATTTATTTGCTAATGGTAAATGAATAAATATTTCTCGCAAAGAATATGAGCACATGTGCCAAGAGAAATTTTCTCACTCCCTGTTTGTAGTTCTGATGAAGTGTTTTGTTTAAATAAGACAACAAGTGATCATACCCTCATGTTCTAAGAAAGGTTATCAGATCTTGAAGTAAAAATCAGTTCTGTGAAAGGCCTTGGTTTAAATATTTCCTACATGTCTCTCAGGTGTACAGGTATAAGGTAACACCAAGGCTGACTTTTCAATGTCATATCACTCTCCTAGAGAAAGTGGGACATCCCTTCCTCAGAAGTCCTCCAGGGAGCAGAAGGAACAACACAAACTTCTCAATTTTTTGTCCTGAAACTTTTTAATCATGGCTTTAATTTTTGTAAATTTCAGCCTATGCTCTATAGATTTTACCTCAGAAAAAGACTTTTGCCACCTTTTTGTTCTGTGTGCTGCTCCCATCCCTCACTGGTTGTCTAGCTCTATGGTGCTTACTTCTCAAGAACAAACTTTTAGAACATTTTTCCCCTGTCCAGGGTCTATTGCAATGTCTCCACCTCCCTTTTCCCCCAGGAACTAAGCTGGCAAAGCCCAGGGAGGGACAAGCTTGGATACACAAGCAGGAACAAGTACCTACCAACAGAAGGTGAGGAAAGACAGGGAAAGAAATCATTTAGGAGTGCCTTAGGAAGACATTGTTGCCCAATAATGAGCCTTATCCCAATTATCTTTGTAATTACATACTTGAGGTCAGCTCAAGTTAGTTGAGTATGTGAATAAAACTTCTGCTACATATTTAAAAATAATATTTACATCTGTGACTGGGGAAATTGTGGGGCATGGAAGAAGTTGAAATGGTAGTTGGTTACATTTGGAAGTTAAATTTGATTTAGCTTTTCACAAAATTCAGTCAGAATTTAGAACTGACTCATGGAGACAGAGCATCAGTGTTTAAGTTCTAATGTTTTGGTATTCACAAAAACAAATGTGGCACTGTATATTTTCTTGTAAATACTTAAATTTACCAGTTCTTGTTGCACTGTTCAGTCAGATAAATTGTGCACTTGCATAAGTGAAATGACATAAGTTGACCTAAGTAAATAATCAATAGGCTCCAAAGTAGTAAATTTTAAAGATCATGTATTTATCACCTGTTCACTGATCGTTAGCAGTCCAGTTATTTTCTGAAGTAACCTGAAACCAATGCCATATAACAGAGTTGAGAAGTTCTTAATCTTCTCCTAGAGCACTGGTAGATACATTTTTTCATTGATGAAAAAGTTTTGAAGTATTTTATTATTAACAGAACAGACATATTCTAATTAAGGTTACATGATTACCTTATTTCAAAATACAGACTAAATTTTTTATGTATTATATATTTTGCTTTATGCATTATCATTGTCAACACAACACATTCAAGACTAAGACACTTCTAGGTTAATTTTATATCACATTCCTAGAAGAGACTTTGAATTTTAGGTTATATCAGTAGCCCAGTATCAAATTTCACTAGTCTGCAATTATATTTATATAATAAATAAACTATTAATATACATTGGACAGTGACCATAACCTGTTCTTGTCCTTGTTGAGTTATTCTTGGTTAATGAGACCCAAATTAGTGAACAAATACAGGTCTCACCAGCACAGTTCCGAGTAATCCCATTGAGAATATATTTGCATGATGACAGGCACTGATGTAAAACTGTAGAAAATGAGGCTGAACATTCATTCAGCAGAAATCATTTGCATACAACTGCATTGAGAAAACATGGGGATTTTTTTTCTTATGACAGAACAGGTTTCTCATAAGGACAAATATGAGATAGCATAACAAAGCACATTTTCTGGAAAACTTACAGTCTTGTCCAGCTTGACATCAGTAAATTAATGGTATAAATAGTAGACTAGGTGCAGCAACTTAGCAGCATGTAGTCTACTATCTAATACTCAAATAACACATTTTATTATGGTTAATTAATTCACAGTTTCGCTGGCAAAGTAAATAACATGATCTGAACTGTTGCTAAATTATCAAGCAGGATTTTTCATCATGCGTTTTCTGAGCACATCTGTATGTGTTTCTCCAGTTGTTGATCAGCCAAATGGAAAGCAAGGATTTCTCTCACCTATTGAAAAGTCCTTTATGACTCATTTATTTAAAAGTTATTCAGGATAAAGCCCCCATGCCATGATTACATGTAAGGAAAGAGAAAGATTCACAGGGCTTCTGTACTTCTGTGTACAGCTCATTGTGAGGAAAGAATTTAGAAGGGAGCGAGGAAAAGTGTGATTATGTGGAATTCAGAAGTTTTGTGACTACTGTCCCCAAAGCATCACTACTTCTTCATACAGTCACATAAATTGTCCCTCTGATATACATTTATCCTGTGCACTATAGTAATGCTGAGACAGTTTGGCCTCAGTAAATCTTGAACTTCTTTATATTACGCTTCAATGAGAGGAATGGAATGCTGCAATTCAGTAGTGATCATTACTGAACACTAATATTGCAACAATTATGTCTGTTAAAGAAGGCAATATCTAAAAATTCATACAGCCATGATATTGCTGATGGAACCAAGTGTCTAAGCATTCTAGAACCCATGATTTGTTATGTTTATGAGCTAGTAAATGCCTAACTGCTGACCTTTTTTCTTTGAGGGCAGAAGCTTGCATATATGTGTGTGTGTGTGTACAGTTTAAAAATCGTTATTAATTCTGACTGTCCATTCCCTGCTAAGCAAATACATTTCCTTACCTCAGTCTGGGAGGAATGCCTTAAAATCTCAGGAAGGGATGTTCAGACACACACTTTTATGTGACTATGATGTTTGAGACTGCAGGCAAGATGGGGTTTGTTTCCATTTTCTAAATGTTGTCACTGAAATGTAGGCTGAGGTGCCCAAACGTTTGTGACACATTCATTTGTTAATAATTTTGATGAAGCACCTACAAGTGACTCATGGTCTTCTGCAGTGGCAGCTGTAGGCCAGAGAAGGTACCCTAGAGAATCCCAGGAGAACTAGATGACCCTGTCTTGGAAATGATATCTAAACTCATATGCAGTCAGTGGAGTTTAGTTGATACAGTGGCATCCGTAGAGCCATTTAAAGTAATCATCAGTAAAAACAAATTTAGTGAACTGATGTTTAAATTAACTGAATAGCTCTCTATGTTTCAGTAGCTATATCAATTTCATATATTTCTATTGCTTGTAAAGAAGGTCTAGCCTACAATGACAATGTAAAATCTATAAAGTAGACATAAATATTTGAGTAGCTTGTCTGTAAGCTGAACTCTGTGTGACAGTCTCCAGAAAGGTTTCAGTGCATCCCACGTCTTATCTGGAAGACACAAGTGAGCTTGCTGGATCTTCATGGACATCTTATAGGCTCATTGCTGTCTCTGTGGGTGAATGGACTCAGACCCTGGATGTCTTAGGTGAGGTAGATCTCTTCCTGCCCATCTAAAATTTGTCAGAAATATTTACTTGGGACTTGTTCTCAAACTTTGGTATAAGTGAGGAATCAGATACATTTTAATATATTTTATACAATGAAATTAAGTAGTATATAATCAATAGGAAAAAAGGCAGACTAAAACTTCCAGGATATAAAAAACCCACTTAAACTTTAATTCTAATTTTGAATACATGTTTTAGTGGCTGGTTTTCCCAATAGGAGTAAATGACATAATAGAGATTTGAATAAATCAATGGTGGATGCTTAGCACCTAGCTTTATGTTCTAAATAAAGGGATTGTAAAGAGGCTGTCCTGTCCCTCAAGATAGCAATTTTGATGTAAAATACAATTTTTGATGCAAAATTCTCTCTGTAAGGAGAAAGAGAATGCAGTTTCTATCTTAGAGGCTCCAGAATATGTTAGGGTTGTATATGATATTTTTCAAATTCATAAATCATGTTTATGTTAATTATGAATATACAATTATTCCAAAACCACTTGAAAACATTGTACTGCTCAGCTAATTTATTATTAGTTGTAAAAAAGTACTTCTCAAAAGGACTTTGCTCCAGTCCCCAGCTAGCCCCAGTTATTGACAAGAACTGATGAACTGCTAGAAACCAACAGTAAAACCAAAGCCAGAATACAGGTCTGTGCACCAAGCTCCACACAATGTGTCATAGAGATACAGGCTTAATTCTTTAGCGAGATATAAGCCTAAATTTAGGCACTTACTTGCTTAAATCTCTCAAGTGCACCACAGAAAGGGAATTCCCCCAGAGGGATTTTAAGAAAGGTCTCCACTGGGTGTGCAAGGACACCTAGTAAAGATAACCCCTTAATACAGGTACCTAAAATAAGGTGCCAGCTTTACTTCCAGTACTCCACATAAAATGCAGTATATAACCCTTAAGTATTACTATTTGCTGTAAGTTTAGCCCTAATGATCACTGCAAAGAGATGAATAAGTATGCATTTCCCCCCTCTGTTCGCCTTGCAGGTTTAGAAGAAAAAGGTCTGAGAATTATTGTTTTAATGACTCCAGACAAAAAAATGGGAAAAAGATATTTTTAATAACTTTACTCCATTAAACAGACAGACGAAGCTTTTGAAAATCTTGCTCTGAACACAGGCAATCAAGAACATCATGATCCACACTTAAACAGAATAAAGTAATACTAGAAAAGTCAGAGACATTTTAAAACTCAGTCTTCTAAGGAAAGCCCATATAACATATGTATGTTTAGAGAGTTCCAATGACATCTGTTCTGTTTAGCACTCCTGCCTCCTATCTATGTGTGGACCACAGATAGACTGGCACAAAACTAAGTATGATCTTCGCATAAATTATTTATTTTTTATATGTTATTATGATATGTAGGGAAGATACACACATTTCTGGAAAACATCAATCGCCAGCAAAAATGGTGCTTTTACATGTCTCAGCCAACTCTCTCCCTGTCAATCTGCAACAAGGAGGAAGACTAGAATGGTTTTGGTAGATGGGCTGAAAGGAAGGGCAGCCAAACTCTTGGACTAGAACTTGTAAGAGCTGGACACCTGGCTCAAACACAGGCAGGCTTCCTGGGAGGCTTTGACTGTGATGGCCATTAAGCTTTAGGGATGTATCAGCAGAATGTTGTTCCATGTCTTGCACATCAAAGTTGCAAGGAACAACATCATGAGATTACTGAAGTCTGAAAAGACATATGGAAAACAGTCTTGTCCCCTGTTTCCCTGCTACACACATTAACAAGCTGGGATTTATACATTGTGTGTGCAGCAGCCAACCCTTGTGCTACCCACCATAAGGCTCAAATCATTAGTATTTTTTCAGTGTTCATATGCTGTCCTGATAACTGATGAAGGAAATACTTCTATAAAGAAAATACATAATCTTTTAACACTAGAGGAACTTAAAACTATTTCTGCACTAGTAAATCTTATGGATCAGAACCTGTTCTCTAGACTTCTATCCTGATGAAAAAGCACAGTTCATGGTGATAATGTCTTATCTCACCTTCAAAATTGTGAGTGGCTCCTGGTCTGTGTAAAATCTACTGCTCTCCCTATGAATTATTCTGAATTAGCATGAAACACTGACAAGCAGGCATCCTGGCAACTCAGTGCCCTGGTCCTTAAGCTACCTACAAATTTGGTGGACTGTGAAAAAGAAAGATTGTGCTTAAAAAAACACTACTTGTGTCACAAGAAAGAAAAATGTGAAATAGCTGTATTTTCAGAAACCCCTCCAAAAGCATTTTGACACAATTCCCTTTCCCCTGTAATGTCAAATCTCTTTTTTCCAGTCTTGGGCTTTGCCCATTACAGAGGAGAGTCATCTTGAAAATGTCAGGTGTCTCAAAGGAAGTGCTCTTGATCAGAATAGCTGGTAATAACTGATTCATTGCAAAACCTGTTTTATGGACAGAGCTTTTAAACAGTCATCTTATACATCTTATGATTCCTCTACTTTACTTACAAATGACTGCAATTTGCCTGTACCTGTAATATTCTGCTTGTAAAATGTTTTCCTTCTTAAAAACACATTTGGAAAATGAGAGGAAGGAACCAAACTTTGTTTCCCTTGTTTTTTCTTAGATGAGGAAAATCTCACAGAAGTTATTTTAATTTAATTCATCCCATTGCTGGCAAAATTCTTGATAAGCAAATTTTTGACTAATTGCCTTTATTGACCACCGTTTTTAATTAACAGAGGACTTAAAATGAATTTTGAGTGCTCTCCCTTCAGAAAGGTAATTTTTTCCTTCCTGTCCTCTTTTTCTTTATCTCTGTCTCTCCCTCTGGATGTGAATACACACCACATCATTGCTGGCTGTATGCCAAACTGATGTTTGGGGCTGTGGCTGCCTGATTCTTTGCTCCAGTATGACTTCTCTGGCTCTGTGCAGTTTAGTGGGATGCACTAACTCTTAGCCATACCTATTTGCATTGACTATCTGTTTTACTCAGCATTTTCCAAGCCATTTAATTGAAAACAGTGTATATTAAACAATGCTCTTGGAATTTGTCCAATAAATTTCCACTGAGATACCTCGAGTGCTGTTAATAGCATTGCTGAAACATATAGAAGACAGGCTGTACAGTATATGATATTTTGAAATCCATTATTGTGTTTTTGAGGAAAGAATATATTTAACTATTATTATAAATATAGTATCATATATGTGTGTATATCTTCAAAAAGCTGAAAGTAATATTCAGGGTTTTTTAACAGGATATGATAAGTTATCAATTTCCATGTCTGCTTCTATTTTTACTCCTTTCCTAATAATTATTCCTATTAAAAATTCACAAAAAATGTACTTTATTTTTATTGGGATGTACACATTTTAAAACTTGTAGACTGTTTTTAAACTTGTAGACTATTACTTTCCTTACAGAAAAGACGATCATCGTTATTTGTATCTGGTGGTTTTCACCCTGTGTTCCAGCCAAGATCGTTATAGTTTAGGGGACTAAATGAGTGTTTCTTCAAAACCTCTCACTTTGTAATAATGTCTGCCAAGGCACATATATTCTTCAGAAATTCAGTCTCTTTCTTTAATTTAATGATATACAGTTCCAAGGGTAAATCACAACTCCTGAAATATATTTTATAGGGTAGTCTGATTTCCACTGCCATATTTTAGCATTTTGCTTCGGTTTTGTAGAATCAAACATAATTTTTTTTTAAAAGGAAAGATACCAGTAGCACTTTACTTTTGCTAACATGATTAGCATTAGATTTTTATTCTCTTTTCTTACTTGCCTGCAACACAAAGCAGTGCAGTCCTTGGAGTTCAACATTTTCTTTGCTTATTTTAGTATAGTCACAATTGGGTTTGTCCATAGAACTTTGACACACATTTTTAATCTAGTATTTCTTTCAAAACTGTCTTAGTCATTACTGGGGACTGCTTATCCTTTATGATATAAATTAGGAGAGGAGATTTCATGATTTATTACCAGTTTAGTCCATTTTCCAGTCATTTAACCCTGGAACTGGAGGCTGGTGGTGCCTTTGAATTTACTCCTGAGTCATGAGTATTGCATTAATCTGTGCAGTTTTACAAAATTTGAACTCAGTCAGAGTGCAACTTCTCCTTAAAGTACTTTATTCTGGTTCTCTCTCTGGCTATTCTGATGTGGATGAAATCATTCCCAGTTCCCGTTTTTGCATGAACGAATGCTTACACATAGGCATAATCCATGTTCTATTACCTCATCCCAATGCCATCTGACCATCTCACATTCACTAATGAACTCTATCAACACAATAGTCCTGTTTCTAAAGATGAGACATTGACATACAATGAAAGATTAGTCCAAGGTCATGTTGGGAATGTGTCTGCATCGCATACTTCAGTACAGAATGGAAGCACTCAGGGTTGTCCTACCATTCTCAGCAGCATAAACATTCAGCGTCATTTGCTTCTGTCCTCATCTATATTGTTTTAGATACTGAGGTACTTTGGCCATCTTCAGGCTTTTCTGCAAAGTTATGGAGTTATTAAAAAATAGCTGCTTCAGAAAAAGCTACTCCTTAATAAACATTTTGGACTCAATTCTGTAGCAAAAGAAGCTAATTTACCTCAAAAGCTGCTAAAATTAGTTTTAAAATCCAGTTTATCTTGCAAGTGTATTTTAATTTTATTTATTTAATTATTTTATTTTATTTTATTCTTGAAAAGAATGCATAAAGGTAAGCAAGAAAAATTCAACAAAGGGAGAAAACATCTGAAAATTATCAAAGATCTGATGTCTTTCCTCCTTTTAAGTATTTACAGCACATACTTTAAAGGTGAACATCCCGTTAGTGCATGAAATAGTTATGATGTAGGGTCTGAACTCTGGTAAGTGCTAACAGCTTGAAGCTATACCTAGCTCTGCTTATACTAGAATTTCAAATTTCTGGGTACAAATAATAATATGTTGGTGGAAGCTTCAAGACACACAGAATCAAAGTCTTGAGATCAAACATATAAAACTGGTTTTACACTACAGCAAAATTTATTGGACAAATGTCAATACTCATTGTATGTTGAGATGATCAGATGTTTTCTTTCTGCCTTTTGATGCCCTGGACAAGGACACTCAGTCTTTTCAGAATTTTTGCCACTTTCTACATGTCTCAGATGTTTCTTCCAAATCTGATTAAAACCACATCCATTCAATCACAGGCATTTTTCAGAATGTAATAGCCGGAATTTTATTGCAGAAGAGATAATATTGCTCTGTGAACCCAAATTTTATTCTATGTATTACCTGACAGTTACAGATGCCCTTGACACATCAATTTGAACACAAATTGTAAAACCAAGCACTAATTTTCAAAGTTAAAATTCAAAATTTTCAGAATTTAAAATTTTGGTGTTTACTGTTATGCTCTAAAAAGATATTCTAAACAGCTGAAGATTTGTACTTCAAATGGAAGAAGTGAGCTGGGATGTGTTAGTTTAACTACTGCTACAGAATAAGTAAGCCTGTTATTCACTTGCCTTTTCTTTCTTCCGATTATTTTTCCCTGTTTTTCCTTTACTTTTTCCGATCAATAGTCTTCATAATTTTAAATTTTCATGAGAGATAGAGTTGCTCAGAACCTCTGAAAATCCAGAGGTTTGGTACCTTGTGTCGGGACGAAAGTGCTGTAAATTTTGGTCTTCATCTCTTTAAAGTCATGTATGAAACATATATGGCTAGATCCTCAGCAGGAGCAGTGTCCTGTGGCAAAGACAGAAAAGAAGTTGGAAGACATGTGGCTCACTCAGTGTATGCCATTGTCTGATATTTGGATAGTCTGAAATATTTAGTATTTTTTGTAATCTTTTGAGAGAAAACGACTCTGTTTTCTACTGTTATTTTCATGAAGATGCCATGCGTGTGCTTGTTTGCCTATAATTGGTGTGTGGTGAAAATAACACAGCTGTTGTAAATAACACAGCTCCACTGACTTCAGGGTATACAATCTGTGGATCATTTCCATGATATCTACTGTCTACATCATGGAGTTGTGAGTTTGAAATCCGGACAGAGACTGAAGTTCTTTAGAATTTTTGCATGAAAGGGTTTATAACACTTTTCCCTCTCTACATGGCACCTTGATGCTAAATAAACTCATTAAGGTGACTAAAGAAAAAAACAAAACAGCTTCACCTTGTAATCAAGTTGTTTATCTTCTATCTGCTTCAGTGGAAAGAAATGTGTACATTAGCTCTGTATGAATTTATGCATATTATATAAATATACACACATATTAAAAGCAGCATCTCCTTTCCTCATTAACACTTATAAGTTTTGGCAGGCACTACAAAACAAACAGGTGGTCTGTTATGAACTGATAGTGTTGTCAAAATCTGAAGAGCTGAGGGAATTCAGACTGAATTTGCATTCAGCCAAACTTAGCATAATTGTTATTGGCACTTATTGCAATGAAACCTGTCAGGGGTGGAAAGAAAGATTTGTCACTGTGTCTGGCCAAATGCTGGAGGGAAGAGAACAGAAATGTTTATAACTCATTTGTATTTCAAGTTCTTCCCAGTGGGAAGTCATTCTTATTCTTCCATGTTTGTTTGTAAGGCATTCAGAAGTTATTAATTGCAACAGAATCTAGCCAGTTATATTATAACAATGTACGGACATCTGATGGAGAACTATACCAATCACCACATGTTGTGTCTGGATGTTCTCTCTAGCTCTGTATCCTCCTAATATTAAATCACATATGCTTCAAGGAAAGAAGTGTTCCCTGAATATGTTTACTAGAATGGTTCTATGCATAATGGGAAAATTATTTCCTGATTCCACTAGTTCAAGCTGTACCCTGAAACATCTAGATAAGTAGTGTCTGTAACAGTGCCACTTCAATCACTCTTTTTCCATTTCTCCTTATGATGTGTTTTATTTTATTTTTTTTTTTCTGAATAAGAGTTGAAACTTTGGAAGGAAAATGTTAGTCTTCATGGTAACTTATCTCAGACATCATGTGTTAATTATATTGTGATTAAAATAATTACTCCTTTCATAATACTTCTTAAAAGCACACACCTTCTCGAGACATCACACCACACTCAGAGTGTGCCAACTACTAACATCACAGGCGGCAGTGTATCACAGACAGTCTGTGCACAGCCTTGCTCATGCCAGTGAAAATGAGGGGACAGAATGGAGTCAGTACTTGGAAAAGATTGATTTACATCTTCTCAGCATGAGAAATGATGTGTCTCAACCAATAGCCTGGGAAGAACAAAAAACATGAAAAAATTTCAGTCAGGATGTCATATACCCCCTTTCTTTAATAGTGGGCAGGCCTCAGGATTGAAGCTGAGACCTATACTTAATTTCCTAGAAATCACCATTAAAACGCTCTTGACAGCTGATCTATGGGGAAGCTTTGGACACATTCCTTTATGTGTCGTGCTGCCACAGAGTCATCCACAAAGAGTACATTTTTTTACCCTTTCCATAAATTAACATGTTCTTATTCACACAATATCAGGATCACGATGGGAGCTTGACTTTCTATACTGTGCAGAGATTTGTCAAGAAATTAGGAGCTGCATATTTTAACTTTGGACTGCATACTGAATTTTTTTCAACATATGTTTATGTCTAGCATATCCAGAGTTAGTCTGCAAAATAACATGATGAGTGCTAAATTGCCAAGAACTCCACTTCTAACCACATGTGTATACATGCAACTCCCATGTTCATAAGAGTGAAGACCTCCACTCAAGGCAGCCCTTTAGGAAATCAAGACCTGAATCTCAGGTAATTAATTGTTTCATTTTCAGCTAAAATTTTATATAGCCATGCATCACCAAAGCAGGGTGTTTCAATCTCCATGGACATGATGGTTCATTCACAGGGACAGGCCTTGCAACTAATTTCCTGGCAGGCTTCACAACAATAAAACACAAGAAATCTTAAATAGAGTCATAAACACTGTTACATAGATGGTTTCACACTTAATCAGATGAATTTACTAGAGTACTAGTTTATTAATAAAGTGGAAAAATACATAACAATTTTTTTTTTAAAGTGCAGATATTGCACTGTTAAACATTTCATTTCACGAAATCTGTTATTCTTTGTAATCATATTTCTTTTTATTCTTTCCTTAAAAAGGTGAGAAGAAATATACAAAATACAACATGCTTGGTGTCTGACTTTTAAAATAAATGAGGAGTATAGATCTGGTAAAACTGATAGAGCAAAATATTGGAAAAGAATACTGTATCTTGGTTACAGAAAGCTTATATTTAGAGATATTTGAAAGCGGCAACCTTTCAAGGGAGAAAAACAAACAAACTAACAAACTCTCATAGTTTTACATAAAGTACTTCCCGGTTACATTTGTCATTTTCTGGTTTGGCTAGCCTTTCGTGTAGGTAATGATAAAAGTGAATCTGGTGACTAATGTTGTTTCTGAGTTTCCATGCAGCCAAGAGCATTCCCAGACTTTGGTCCTGTCCATCTCCTCCCATAAGAAACACATAAAAGGTAGGGGAGAAATACAGAAGGAGATAAAGAGGTCAAATGATGAGGGTTTTAGTTTGTTGGGGATTGCAATTTGCAGTCCATCCTTTTAGGAGTTAAAGCACAAATACTGTAGCTGCTGAAGTGCCTTTGAGCTTCCACTGATAATTGTGTGAACAAAGTGTTCCCACCATAAGAGCAGGCAATAGTCTCATCCAGGAGTCCTTGCAGAGGTGCTCTGCTCTTTGTAACTCAGTTCAGAAACACAGTGCTGTCCCTGTTTCTCTGAAACCCACTGGAGACAGAAAAGTTAGTGTTCACAAATACACTGGCTGGCTTATGAAATTCTCTGTGCAACTGTAAACAGTAATTTTGTTCTAACTTGGGGAATGTGCACAAGGTAGCAATCTCTGGTACAGCCTTATGCAAAGAAATCTGAGGAATCATGAAAAGTTCTCCATGTAAAAAATATGAATGTCTAATTCTAAGACATGATCATCAACAAGGGCAGTCTTGGGCGTCAGCTGAACTACAGAGTAGCAGGTCCTGTTTATATCAAAAGGAAATCATACATTCCTTGGGTCAAAGGCCCATTTGTTAATCAAATGCCAGTTACGTAGTAACACTTGGGAAAACGAAATTCTGATGAACTAGAAAGAAACTGGAAAATATGCATCGATGTATTGAATTCCAGTGAGTTAACCAGTAGAAAGCAGATTCTGGATGGCATGATTTTTCTCAAAGTTCACCTAAAACTCAGTATGAGCCTCTAAACCCAGCTGTCTAATCACTGAAGTACTGGGCTTACCTTCCTTAACTTTGTATTTGAGGTCGGGGTGTGCAGTTAAATGAACCTCTTAATCAAAGCACCATGTTTTTGCACCCATTGTGAAAGTCTCCTAAACAGCACAATATGGATTCTTTCAGATGAAACTAAATTGTACACAGAGCCTAAGGAACATATCCATCACATTGCTGCCACTAATGGGCATTTAGCACCCAGGGCCAGGCAACAGCCAAGCCAAAGTAAACCCCTGAAACATATTTAACATAGTTGTGACAGCTTCAGCTGCAGCTTTTCCCCATACAGATCCACTGCACTGCGCGAGTTGCAAATGTTCATGAAGGCTGAGTGAACTTCTTTGTCTGACCAAGTGTGGTGAGAAAAGGCTGTCTTTCATTCCTAACTCAAGGAAAAAAATTACAAACGTGTGAATATTAAGTGGAGAGAGGTATTTCCTTGCACCTCAGGCTTAGAGATATCTTTGTAGCTGGAGGATTGAGACACTCACTTCACCATAGGTTAAGTGTAAGCAGCTGTGTTAGTGTCCTGAATTTTATGGTTCCCACTTTTAAGTAACAAATTGACCTCAGACACGATAACAGCTACTTGAGTCATCATTAGGAATGCCACAAAATGCTATGTACCAAAAACCTGGTATTTTAGCTAGCAGCTAGTACCTCTGAGTAACAGCAGCTGAACAAGGTGCACTTTAGCATTTTCAGATGGCACTCACAAAGTTTTCCTCTAAAAGGAGGAGACAGATCTTGGGACTTCATTTAAAGTACAAAAAGAAATAAGCTGGCATCACTTGTGCTACCTTGTGTTTGCCAGAGGCGAAGAGTGTACATATAAACAGTGACTGTAAGTCAGCTGATACTCTTGTTACCTTATGTTTACTTGCTTGTCTGTCTGTGTGTTTGCAGAGGTATTCAAATTAGACAACTGTGGTTGCGATGTTTTGCTGCCCAGTATCAGTGGTTGCTTTGTTGCAGGAGTCATTAATGAAAAATGGCAGTTGAGACAAGAATCTCAAAAGCTAAAGACTAACACAAGCCCTTGCTTTTGCTACTGGATAAATGCACACCAAGTGCATTTTAAGTATACGGGGCGGTAAGTCTGGTCTGAACTCAAAGCCATCATCCCATAAGCACTCAGAGTTACAGCAGGTAAATTTGATGTACAGCAGTCCATGAAATAATCACCCAATAACCCTTTCCACAGAGAGGGGGTAATTTAAAACCAAGATAATTTTTCTCCACTTCAATTAAGAAGTTGTAGTAGGAAAATCAACAGAAAGACAAAATGGGCTCATCTTGTTTTGTCATGTGTCCACCTCCTGAGAACCAGAGCATGTACTTGACAGAAAGTAAGAGCTTCACTTTCAATGAGATCAGGCTAGAATGGCAAGTTGGGGCAAAAATCCTTCTCTGGTCTGAAAACCCCCTCCAAGCAGAAATTCTCTAACTTGCTGACAGAAATGTTCTAATGGCATCTCATCTGGATTTGGAGAATCTGAGCACTGCTCCCTTGAATGCTTCTTTCCTGTAAACACCATGGAAACCAGGTATATCCCTAGCAGCAGCTACAAGTGGGACACTGACGCAGGTGATAATGACCCACTTCTCAGAGCTTGAGTTTTCTTCCATTCCTCTGGGACACTCATTTTTAAAAAAATCACTATATTTGTCTATATTTGTATTCTGCAGTGGCAGAAGTGATCATACAAATCCATCTTAATCTTCACGAATACTATTGACTGCTGCACTGAACATATCTGACTCACTGCCGTCCTAGACAGTGGTTAGGTTGTCTTCCATGAGCATGCACATTTTCTGCTCTTCATCAATAAATATCAAAACAACAGCTAGGAAATTGCAGCTTCTCTTCCTGCTGTTAAGAATTATTCTAGAACATGTACAGGCATCCCACAGAGCATTTCCACACTATTAGGTCACCTATTACTCTGACAAAAATCATTTAGGGGTGATTCCAGACAGACAGAGAAAGGCTGATTTAAGGGTCAGACTGTGCTGTCAGCAAGAGAGGCCAGAATTGAAATTTGAAGGGCTGAATGTATGTTCAGGAATGCCATGCTTCTCTGCATTTCTTATTTTTAGGCTTAATTGTTGAAATCTATCCTATAGAAACCAGAAGGTGAGCATTATACCAAGTGATTGCAGAATCTTCCTTTACAGTGTGATGGATTTTTGCTCATTTTCTGTATGCTGAATTTAAGAAACCACACAAACCCTGACTTTTCTTCTTTGTTTTCTTTTGCTATGTGCTGCTTTTGAAGTCAGATACTCAAAATCAACATCAGTTATATAAGGATACACACAGACACAAAAAGAAAAAAAAAAAGAGAAGAAAAAAGAACTTGGCAGCGGAGTCTGGAATGTCTTCAACCAAGCTATAAACTTACATTGTTAAGAAGAGAAAAACCACAGTCACTGCTGATTTAAAGGAACTCCTGTACTTAGTGATCATCTTCATGAAGCAGAATGCATGGAAAACAAACATTAAGGTTTATAAACAGAAAGTAAATAAATGGTGCCCAGTGTTGGTCAGCACCAATTCATTTATAGACTGCTCCTCTCAAACCATACTTGTTTGTTAGAACAAAAAAGCACGGAAGTACTTTGAAACTTCAGCTTTTATTACAGACTATGAAAATATCCCAGACAAGCTGAAATTGAGCCCCCTTGTCTCTGTGTATATGTGTGCACACGCATGTGCTTTCTTGTTGACATGTATTATTATAGAGATGAGCTTCCTACAGACATTGGACTCCCCTTTTACACCAGCTATTTTGAGACCTAGAATCAGCCAAGCAACAGTTTGCAGAAATCAATAGTCTGATCCTTATGCAGGAGGTCGTCATGAACCTCCAGTCCTCTAAAGAGCACTTGGATTTGACACATGTATGAATGTCTGACCTTAACAGGCCCCCCTTACCCTTGTAAGAACTTTAGTACAAAAAGAAATTCCCTGAAGAATTGTCTACAAAACAATGAAAAATAGTAATCACATTGGGTGACTGTGATCCTGGTAAGGGCAGGTTTTTGGGAGGTGTCATTGGGTAGAGCTAACATTTCTCACTGATTCTATATATTTTTCTATATAAAATAGAATAGGGTGCAATTTATTATCAATCCAGTTGAAAATGTATCATATTTCAGAGTTCTTATATTTCTAGTGAACAATAAGAGGAAAAAAAGTGTATAAGTATTAAAAATACAATCAGGAAACGTATATTCCAAATGTATATTCCAAATATTTGAATTTATTTGAGCCTCCTGGAGCAGGCCTTAAGTTAGAAACAATAACAAAGATGTCCTTTGTGTCCATTACTTCAGAATAGAGTTAGCCAAGCTTCCATACCTAGTAGATTTGACCAAACTATGAATTCTGGAAGAATGTTTTTAATGTATTTTTAAAATAACCCTTACTTTGAGTTAATAATTTGTGAATGACTAGAACATTTTTTATTCATTATATAACACATTTTCAGCTAAAAATAATTTTTATTTCTTCCTCTTTCTTTCTTATGATTTACCAGCTCAAATAATGTATCTTTTCTTGTAACTCCCAGTCCTTCATTTACATTCTAAGTCGGGATGATATTGAAGTAAAATGTTGTGTGTTAAAAATAAGTCGTGTCCATTTATAAAAAGCTGAATTTGTTTGGTGCAATTTGGGGAAAAGGGAGCACCTACCTGAAATAATGTTTATTGAAGTGAAAAAGTAATACGAGCCGCTCACAAGGGCACTCAAAGCAGTTCAGAAGTTCAGTGGTTAACTAAGATCCAGCTTATTCCTTCCTTAGCAGAAAGAATTATTTTTCTTCCAAGGGCTTTCTTCAGTGCTCTTCAGTTGAGTAAATGCTTTCTTTTCCTGAAAAAATTGGTTTCTAAGCTCTGCAGATGCTGTAATATCAGCTACAGCCCTGGAAGAGGTGAATGCTAGAGTAGTTCACTGTGCCTCATTATTGCAAGCAGAAGGTATCTGCCTCCTCATACTGCAAATGCAGGGTTTTCTCTGGTAGATTAGAGAAGGATTCCTCCTAAAACAAAATTATGCAGAGGGAAAACAACAAACCGCCTTTATCTATGAAAGGAAGACGCCTGCTAATGGCAGTGAAGTTAATAATAATAGACCATTACAGGATGCCACCCACTGAGTAAAGAGCAACTTGATAACACAGCAAAAGCACCTAGGAAAAAAACCCACAGTGACTCTTTCCAACATTAGTTTATCTGTTAGTTGTCTTTTAAGATGTAGAGAAGGAACAGAATCTGGTCTCTCAATGAACAATATCCTTTGCCAATGACAGGTCAGAAGAACATGCTATGTGCTTTAATTTCACCATAAAATACACTTGAGAATCTTTTCAAATAAAAATAACAATTTTTTTTTCTAAAAAGGCAATTTGTCCCAATTTAAAACCAAAAAATTAAGCTTTGAAACTATATAATAAATATTGTATAAGACAGACATCTGAGGAACTGATGATCAATTGAAAGTCAAAAATGGAAAAACCTTGATAAATTCATTATTGTTGCAAATTATTATTTCAGATATAGTTTTGATTTTATATTTTGGTAAGACCTCTTAACTACATCAAAGTTGCCTCACTGCTCTTTTAGTCTAGACTGAATTAAAATTAGCATAAGGAATATTATATATTTTTAATAATCTATCAAAGAGCTTCAGCAATGTGAAAATTTAATATATTTAGTTAAAATGCAAAACATGGGAACTTAATTTCTTTTTTAAGATCTCTCTCTTTAAGCTTGGCTGGATACTTGCAGTGTACTGTAACATAACTTTAACACCCTAGAAAAATGTTTGAGAGGTAGAAGGCCAAGGAAACAAAATGTTCTAATATTCTTTAGTGAATAGCTAAATAATATGCAGAGAAAATATCTACTTCTCTTTGGCTAAGTATTTGATTAATATATCTCTATTGCCCTTTTTTTTCTCTTTTGAAGGATATTGCATTGCAGAAAAAAAGACCAGAAATGCTATAAAAACCAAACCCAATGGGCTGATCTGAAAAGACCACTTTATATTTTGAATACAGAGCTCTAATATGCGGTGTTACTGGGCTGCCAAAAACCCCCAACTCTCAAGAATTCACTTAAAGGAAAAAACCCCTCTGTGTTGCATGGCTCTTGTACACCTCCAGCAAACAACAGCACAGGTCATGAAAATCAACTAAAAAGCTCCTATTTGCTTTTCTTGCCTTACATAAAGGACTTCATCTTTAATAGATTGTAATGAAAAAATAAAAAAGAAAAAAGGACATATAGGGAGAAACGATTTCTGCATTCATATTCATTGTAAAATTCCCAATAAGCCCTCTCCACTGGAGAGGATGCAATGTCTGTCAGCAGTAGTGTGCTGAGTTCCTGCATTTCAGGCTCATGAAGAATCCATCACAAGGATGAGGCTTTTTGCTATAAGCACTGATCACACTGTGCTCTCTCCCTGACTCTGTCCTGAGATGGGAGCCAGACTCCAATAAGAATACGAGCTGTTAGAGACAAACTGATGAAGACCACAGGAGAGCTGTGTGTGAGAGGAGAGCAGAAGTCCCCTCTACTTCCAAGGCTTCTCAGGAGTTAAGACACAGAGGATTGATCCCATTTTACTCACAGGCAAACTACAGACCCCAGAAAATGCTTCAATGAAGGATACTGGCACATCTAAGTCAGTTCTTCTGCTTTTGGGGATGTTGGCCCCTTGAGTTAACTGAATGATGAGCTGTTAATAGAAGAATTCTGTCTGTGGATATTTCCACAAAGAACTAGAGAGAGATAAAGTATTATTAGGTGCCTATGGAAAAGAAAGGTGATTAAATGATCACTGCTGCAGCAGTAACTCTGAGAGATGCTGTTTGTTTCCAGCATGCACCTGAACCTACTCCAAGCACTTTTATACTGACCGTATCCAGTTCAAACATTTAGAAGAAAGGACTGTTATGTCAATAATAATATGATGTTAGGGTGATAAAATTATGTCCTAGAGAGGACTTTTTTTTAGAAAGAAAGGTCTTAGCTTGTGCTCCTCAATTTTAAATGATTCGTGTTGTTCTGAATTTTCTGTTTGTAGCTAAACTGTGGCTTGATTCCCTGCAAGGAATGGGCTGGGGAACCCATTGGAACTCACTAGGATTTTCTTCCTGACCATGCTCCCAAATATCTACAGAAAACTGAGGCATGTGGAAGGATGGGACATACCCATATCACAGTTCTGAAAGATACTGTGAGCTCGCAGGGGTTGTCACCCAGCCCTGGGCATCTGGATGAGCTGCACAGAGGGTTTAGGAAATGCCAGTCTTGCAGCTGTGGATGTCTGGGGAGTTGACATTTCCCTTTTTTGATGGCAATCACTTCAGTCTGTAACAGAAAGCCAAGTGCTGCTGTCCCACAGACTTTGAGGTACGCTATAACTCCACTGATGTGGGGCTTGTGCCCAAATACAGAACATCTGCTACATTCACCTGGAAAAAGTAGTCATTCTGAATTTGTGTAGCTCTATCCACTGCTGAGTAAGGACTTGATAAAATAAAAAAAAATCCCCCAGAATTCTGCCCTAATTTCTGCCTCCAGTGAGGCCCAGTCTTTGTCTGGTAGGTGGAAACCCACAGGAACATTTGACTGCATATTTGTGATAGCTAGTTGCAGCCTATTAGGGAGTTGTTGAAGGTTGCTGACTTGCTGGAACAGGTGAGATCCACCCTGCACATATAAGGGATATAATAGCAGCCACAAGGAAGGGGAAGGAAGAGGAAGTCAGTATCTGGAACAAATACTGTGGGAAAAAGCCTGTTGAGGCAGTTTTCAGTACAGTCACAGTGTTATGAATTATTATTCCTCCTGGTATAAACCAAATTTCAAGCACCATGACTTATTATCTGACTACAATGACTGTCACAGTGGAAATGCACCCTATTCTGTTAAAATGAACATATCCAGCTGGGAATGGAGGAAGAAATATAAGCCTAAAAGAAAAAAAGAAAAGAAAATGCTGCGTTTGTAGTATTTCCACCACAGACTTGAGCTAGAAAATACTGGAAGATTTGTAGGAAATGTTGTTTGCATGAGGTCTCTAGCATAATTTGCATGATTCCGAGTGTGCTTATTTGAATACTATCCCAAATCAGGCCTGCAAACCTAGTCAAATATCTCTGTGACTATAAATCTGATCAGAGTGCTACACCTAGCCCTTAAATATTCATTGCTACAATTCAGTAATTGTGTGTTACATGAAAGAAAAAAATGGATATTGGCCAAAATGGTGAGTGGTTGTATTCATGTCCAGTTATTAGAAGCAGCCTTGTAAGATGTGAATTTTTCTGCAAAACCTGACACCAGCTCAGAATTGAAATTTGTTCCAGAAGTGGAATTCTGAAAACATTCTTCTTCAAGTCAGATTTTTCTTCTTCCTTAGAAATTTTGTCCCTTGTCCTGTAGTTATCTCACTGCTAAAAACATCTGAGAGAAAATGGATTAACATCTTTCCTACTGTGATACTGAAGCATTGTTCTGGAGCAACAATATGAAGACTTAATAAACAATCATTCTTATTATTGCCTGGTGTCGGTCAGAAGTCATGGAAAAAGGAGTTCAAGTTACCGGGTTGTGAAATATCTTGGTGAAAGGAATGTATGCATTTAGAGCCTGGCTCAATAAATGTCTCCTAGAGTGGGGAACAAAATCAAATGAAGATCCATTAATCTGTCCCAGGGTTGAAGACAGCATCATCCCAAATCCTAAATTACTTCTGGCAAGCCATCAGCACAAGAATCCAATCTGTGTAGAAACTGCTAGGTAGTCTGGGGACTTCCAAAAGGCCCCAAATGTAACCCATTATACATCTAGTGTAAAGGGAGCACTAAATTGCAGATAGCCCAAACCAAACCATACAGAAAATCCCTTAATTTTTCACCATTTTTTAGGTGAGTTTTCAGATAAAACCCAGAGTTCTATCTCAGGACAAAGAGACTGCTATTGCTGTACAAATACTCTCTGCAGTACCTAGGCGTGGTCTATTCTTAAACCCATTATGGTTATTTTACTGTAACGTAAATAGCAACAGACACAAGTGTTTACAAATGAGACTTTGCTCCCATATCCCTGTCAGTGCCTTTCCAGCTTCCTGGAGGGAAGCTCAGTGATGCAAAACTTCATTCACTGGAAACTTTGTGTGTTTATTTGCAAACAAAAGCTTTGCATGTGATCTGAAGCCTATGATTTGCCTACAGTATGTTGTCATCCCAACCGTGTTTGTTAACACCAGACTGAACAAATCGGAGGGAGTACAAATGTCAAAAGCTCAATTGCAGATTGAAAGCCTGGGTGTGTCTAAAGCATTCACTATTGTTTATCAACAGAGTCACATATTATAGGCATCCTTTCTGCCTATAGAGCAAATGAAGAAGGAAAGTAAAAGGTAGTAACACTTCTTATACATGGTGCGCTTACAAGACTCTAGGGCTAATCATTGCTTTTTCCCCCCTGTGTTATAAGAGAAGCTTTTGAAATAGCTCTTCTGATTTATTTGAATGCATGTTTTCTACTACTTCAATTTTGTACGGTGGGATCACTCCTTTTTAAGGATTTAAGGTTTTCTTCTCCTTCATCCTATGAAAAACTGGCAGCATCACATAGCCTGAAGTGTCTTACAGATAAAAGCATTAGTTTGCTAAGCCACTTTACCTGCTTGCTTCTTTCATTTAATTCTTATAAATGTCTCACTTCCCTCAAAGTCCATGTTTAATCCAGATTATGTATTGTACAACTGCTGCTTTTCAGCAGTCAGTGCTCTTGTCGTTCTATACTAATCTGAACTCTCCTACCAAACATTTCAGGAGATCCTTTCTTACAAACAAACAACAATGGAAAAGGACTGCCAAAACCAGAGCTCACTTTTCATGGAAACAGTCAGGTAAAGAACACTGATCCTACTCTGGCACGGGGATCTTGTGGCATAAGTCTTATCAACCTCCCTCCTCTTGCTGGCATGAGCAAATTAATGGTGATCAAGGACACATACCTTTACTTTCACAGTGTTTCACACAGTGTTTCACTTCACATTTTAGTGTTCCTGGTTACTGTATAACTAACAGCCCTTTGTTGCCCAGAAAACTACTGTCAATCAAGCTGTTCTAATTCAGGGTCAGTAGACTGGATCAAGGCATTGATGATGCTCCCACATGGATGTAGGACACTTAAGTATGGTTAACACCTAACAAGAACTCCAGATTTCTCAGTTGAAGGACCTCATCAGCTTGCCAACATAAGACATTGACTACAGTTGGATGTCAGACAGGATAAGTGAAGCACAATGCCTGGAAAGAGTTTAACCCAGAAATGGAAAGCTATGTCAAGGAAACAGTCAGCCTAAAATAATCTTCCTGGGTGTTTAGCTGTTGTAAGAAAATTTGGGCAGCACACCACTGCACTAGCATAACTCTATTGCTCCTGGAACCCTCTGCAGAGAGCTGAATTGTGTCATAAAAACATGGATGCTACTTTAAAGCAGCTCAAGTATCTCTCATGAGCTTATGCCTTCTGAGGCATACAGATTCCCAGGCTGCAGATGCAGTGGGTGATCCATGTGTCGTGGTTTGATGCTGGCCAAACACCAGGTACAAACAACAGCCACTCAGTCACTCTCCCGTCCCACTGCTGGGCAGAGGAGAGAAAAAAAATTAACAAAGGGGTCATGAGTCAAGATAAGGACCGGGAGAAAACACTCCAAGGGCAAAATAGGCTCAACTTGGAGTTATAATGTGAATTTATTACTAACAAAGTCAGAGGAGGATAATGAGAAGTAAATTAAGCCTTTAAGAAGACTGTTTTTCCCCCAACCCCTCCCTCCTTCACACCGACAGCCCAGGGTTTGGTCAGTTCATCACTGAGATCTTCTTCTGCTTGGCTCAGGGAGAGAAGTCCTTCCCCTGCTGTGCTGTGGGGTCCCTCCAACAGGAGACAGTGCTCCGTGAACTTCTCTGATGTGGGTGCATCTCATGAACAGCAATTCTCCCAAAACCGCTGCAAAGTAAGCTCCTCCCATGGGCAGACAGTGCTCCCAAAACTGCTGTGGCACGGGTCACTCTTCCACAGGGTGCAGCCCTCCAAGGACAGGCTGCTCCAGCAGGAAGCAGTGGCTCCCGCTCTCTACCAGCTCTCCCACCAGACCACAGCCTCCTGCAGGCATCCACCCGCTCTGGCATGGGCACCTCCCCACGGGCTGCGAGTGGATCTCTGCATCCCCTGCGGACCCCATGGGCTGCAGGGGCACAGCTGCTGCACCATGGCGTGCAGAGGAAACTCGGCTCTGGTGCCTGGAGCACCTCCTCCCCCTCCTTCTCCACTGACCTTGGTGGCTCCCTGTTGTTTCCCTCACATGTTCTCACCTCCTCCTCTCCTCTGGCTAGAAAAAACTGTCCCACTTTGTTTTGATTTTATTCTTAAATATGTTATTGCAGAGGTATAACCAACATCTCTAATTGTCCCAGGCTTGGCCAGCGGCATGTCCATCTTCAGAGCCATCAGGGAGTGTCTCTGCTGGAAATGGTGGAAGCTTCCAGAAGCTTCTCACAGAAGCCACTTCTGTGGCACTCCCACTAACAAAAAACAGGCCATGCAAAACCAACAATTCCATGCCACAGTGGGGTTTCTGAACTAAGCAGATAAAGTCAGTTAGAACTCTATAGTGAAAGAAAACTTCTCAAAATCATCTTTGAAGTCTGAAATGTGTCAGAAGCTTCTGCTCAGTTGCATATAGATATATTGTAATTTTGGAAAGACCCCATTTCTCTTACTGTGTTTAGGCCAAAAGTGGTAGCGATAAACAAAAGTATCAAGACCCCATATATTCTGTAGATTTTGAATATAATACCCTTACTAATCTTTTACTGAAAGATCATATTGCAGTACAGAAAACTGTATCTAACCAGTAAAAGACATTCTAGGCAAAACAGGCTCAACGCAGAGTTATAAAGACATCCAGAGAAAATAGGAAGAAAGGATGAACCTAAGAGAAGTATATCTTCCCAAACCTCCTGATCTGTAACATCCCACACATCAGATCTAACCTAACTAAGCCTAACTAGAGGAATGAGTTTGGTAGAAGGGTTCCACAAGAAATGTGTCTTTGTGAGGTATTAAAGTCAAGTGTTGCGCTGCTCCAATGGAGAATAGAGAGCATTGACTTCCTTTGTTTATACAGTGAGGCAAAGGTTTTGACTGTATTTTTAAACACACTTGAGTAGCAAAGGATAATTTTAGAAGTCTTCAGAAAAAAAAAAAAAGAGGATAAATACAAAAAAGAACAAAATCTAGAGAAACAAGAACATATAATTGCCTGTATCCTAGGAAAAGATTCTTGTCCTGCAGATAGCCAAAAGAAAGGGGACTCCAAAGGTGTCACCCCACCACCCTACCAGGAATAACAAAGAATTTCAGGAATGCCATTTTGAACTTGAAAGTCTGTTTCACGATTCTGCCCATGAAACTTTTACCTTATTATCCTTTTATTGGACCTAGATCTACGTCTTCAGATTTCTCTTCAACTTAATATGTTTTTATATTATTCCTTAATATGTTTTTATATTATTCCTGTTTCTCACTCCGTGTTTCCTGATTACTCTTTCTCTCCCACCTTCTTTATTAGGTTTTCTACTGACAGAATGATTTTTAGGCCTTGCAGCCTGGAAGAAGTTTCTGCGGTCTTGAAAAGATATTCCTACAATTATGTTAGTCAGTGAAACTATAGAGACACACATGTGGAGAAGTGCTAGATCCTCTTTTATCCTCTTAGCCAAGAAGTAATTTTGTATAGGTCAGTCAGATCTTTTAGCAAATTATTGCTATGCTACATATTCAAATAAAAGTAAATTTCATCCTGTATATTCTGAGAGGTCCTTCTGACAGGACATACTTTTATCTAGAATTCTTGTTTTAAAACAATTGTAATTGCCTCAAAACTAATGTACATTTCTTACGAAGTTATTACTCTTAGCATTTTCAGAATGAAAACCATATCTGCTATAAGTTCCACTTCTGTACTTGCCTACATTTCATATTCAGATCAAATCAAAGGCAAGTCTAAGAATGGATTGAAAAACAGCTACGTGTGGTTTTTGTTTGGATGAAAAATGTAAGAAATTCTCATGAAGCCTACTTTTGCTTCCACTGCTAGAGCCACTGAGTGAAAAAACATGAGGGAGACAAATGGGTGCATAATTTTTATTTTCTCATAGTTTTTATTTATATCTACTTACGTTAAAGCTAGAGATATAATTAAATAATGCTATAAGTGTTTGGCAGGCTTGGAAAAAGCTGTAGTCTGAAGAAAGCTGTAGTCCTGTATTAATAGAGATCTAGCAAAACAAGTAAGCTATTGATATCTTGTCAGCATTGGGCTACTGCAGCTGTCCAAAAACAAAAGTGTGACCGTCTCCAGAGCATGCAGAGATTGCATCCAGAGAGCATCAGTTTTGTTGTTCTCGTGATTTTTTTCCTACTTGAAACAGAGTATACCTGAAGGGAAAGTGAAATGGAGAGCAGTAGTAAATAGATGCTGAGTTTAAGCTACCAAACCAGGAATGTCTCCATGTTCCTTTGGGTAGGTTGTTGGTCAGACAAAGAAAGCTATGGCCATATGGTATATTGTGTGCTTATTCCTATGCTAGAGGGCTTCATGCAGTAGATAATGGAAATTACAGTGTACTCTAATAGTTCCTCCTTTGCAATCAATAAATCCCTAATTAACTTATCTGATGAAAGTCAGCACAGCCTAATTGGAACTTCTGGGTTTCTTTGCTGTTTTTAACTTTTTTCCATGTCATTGAGGTTCCCTGTTGAATTACTTTTAGTAATATGGTCTGTGAATAATGATGATGTGATCAGACCATTGTGGATAGAATATTTTTTTCAGAGAACTCTGATGATACCAAATGTCACACAGATTTATCTTTTGATCTGTTACATCACCAGTGATATCAAAAGGACCACACCTGCACAAGCAGAAAGGAAGAGCTATATCCTGAATTCTTATTGACTGAAATTGATAGCAGACCTATGGTTTTAAAATTGTCGAGGAAAAGATTACAAAGAACTAATTTTTTTTGGTGCATATTGAACCACAAAGTTTAAGTCTGATGAGGAATAACTAGCCCTCTTCACAGTATCAGTAGCCCTTTTCCTTTAACTCTGGATTTGGCAATTTTAGCTCACAGAGGCATCAACAGTGTAAAGGGAATCATAACCTTCCATTTGATTAAAAGTTTATTATCTTATGTTTGCTCTTGATATATCAAAGCTAACTCCACTTAGGTGCATTTGTAACAAAATACCACCACAAGTCAAGGCCTGAGTTACACAAAAAAGCAGGGAGTGAATATGTTACAGAAAACTATTTTTGTAGAGAGATCAGTTTTACTGAAGTTGAGAACAAACCCAACTAATGAAAAAGTAAACAAAAAATAAAATACCGTTGATGTATAAACTGCAATATTGCTAATGTATTAAAAAAATCTTTTAATTGAAAACCCCACACTTTAGGTGACTACAAACATGCTTTGTTCACTCGTCTGGAACTCAGCCTTTTTCCTACCTTTCTCTAGTGCATTACATATCAACATGGAAAATCCCTCTTACTTATTTTCATTTCTCCCTTAACAAGGCCATCTTCCATTGGAGCAGCAGACAGAGGCAATTAAATAGTGAAAGTAATTACAGGAGGAGGAAAGGTTACTGCACATGCTACTAAACATAGAGAAACTACCATAAGACATCCTTGCAACAATGCAGAGGCTAATGCATTTTGAAAATAGCCACCCAAATACTTCTCACTCTTTGACCCAGTTTAATTACCCTGAAAATGAGTACAGAATAAAGAATTTTGATACTCAGCTTTGAAAAGCATTAATGAAAACCTACATTCTCTCTTCCAATTGAAGTTCCATTTCCTGCCAGATGAACCATGAAGTGGTAACAGCTTGGGGCAACATTTTTGATATGAGAGCTCTTCTAGAAACAAGGCTTTGAGAGAGAGTGAGAACCAGAGACACCAAAAAAGAGGAGTACACAATGAGGATTGATATAATAAAGGACATATTTTGTTAGAAGATTTGAAAAAAATATTTAAAAGGAGTTAATATATTACACAAATAAAGCTGATTGATTGCATTTGCAGCGCAGTTAAGCAATTTGAAGAGTGCCAGATCAGTATTCTTGTTCTATAATGGCCATGATAACTCATCATATTTGCTTTCCTACTTGTAATCATATTTTATTTTCTTTACCAGAATTCTACAAGTAATTGCTGGTGGCATATAGACTAAATCACAGATGTTAAAACAAAAGATAAAACAAGTACACTGAATGTACATTTCAAATTTACACCCAACAGAGGTTGTCAGCTGTTTCTTCTTGCAGCTGCTTAAAGGTCTTACGGTCCTCTCCCACTGGAACAACTATCTGTTGAGAGACCGCAGTGCAACAATGCTCTTGTTAATTATTTAATTCTGTTTAATTGTAGCTAGCATCAAGCATAACAATCAGAAAATATGTTATATTAACTGTATCGAGTATTCCCAAGTGCACTTTACATGAAGTTGGCAAGAGACTTCTACATGGAAGAACTAGTCTGACAAACGTCCATTTGTCACTTCAACCCACCAGAATCTGCAGGAGGATGACTTTGGTTTATCCTGTTCATGACTGGAGCTAAGTAAAGTCTTTCCTTCGACCTGTAGCAAAAATGGATCAAAGAGGCAATTTCTACTGCTGTTTGCATGTTTTGAAATTTCAGAAAAAATACATAGTTAAACAGAAATTTCTTCATTGATAGTCAGGAAACAATGAGAATAGGTGTTCCCAGGACATTCCCTGAGAGCCATCAGTCATCAAAACATGGTCTTTTACTTAATGGGCACTGAGCTCTACAGAAAGGCTCTAATCCACCTCCCTGCTATTTTCTGCAGCAGTTGTTCCTCCCAGCAGAGCGCTCACTGACTGCACCTGAGCCAGGATTTCCGTCCCAGTGGATCAGCTGTGGAGAGGCCTCAGTGCAAACATGTTCAAGCACTACGGCAGGGTTGTCTCCAGACCCACATGTCAGGCCCATATCCTTCAGGTTCTGGCCTGGCCAAAATCATCCTAGAAACAGCATAGCCATCAGCTCAGCGTCCCTGGCAAATAAGATGCTCATGTGAAGTGTGGTGAGAAGACTGTGGCTGTGTAACTTCACCATTCCATTCACACTCTGTCTACACATTGGTTCAAACATGATTCTGTCTTACAGGTGAGTTCAGATTTCCACAATTCAGAGATAGCTCTGGAGTCCACAGCAGTGCCAGGCACATCTGTTTGCCTTGTCTAGCAGCATTTTTTCTCTGGGATCAATAATTGTCAAAACACCTTCTAGAAAAAGAAGTATGTGCAGAGGTGAATCTTACCTCACTTTGTATTTGGGTATGAAGTGACAATCAGAATTGTATCTTCAGTTGTGCCTTTACAGATTTCCATTTAAGTTGACAGGACCTTAGGGCTGGACACATAAAGCATAAGACAAGTGATTTAGAAAACAATCTTCATTTGTCATTTTAAAATCAACAGTCTTGAGTGAAGGATTTTAAATCCAAAGTTCATATGGAACTTGCATAATAAAATGTTAGACAGCTAGACAGCAATGAACATGGATTTATGGTTTAATGACATCATCATAATCTGAATATTGAGCAAAAACCCATCATACAATAGTCAATAATTTAACTGAGAAGAGACTAGCAATAGCTGGCTTGATAATGCAAGATCCTAGATTGCTTCTCTGTGACAGAGAGCTTTTAAATAAGTTTGTAGAGCCCAGAACTAGGAAATTTAACATTCCTCTGATCCTCAATACAAACAGAGACTACTTCCATAATATGAAGTAAATACTGGTGAATAAGGTTTGCAGTGAAATCCTGTGGTGTCACAAGAGGGAAAACACACATCTTCACTAGAATGGAACACTGAATAACTGATTTTTCAGTGGGATACTGAGAGAGTGACACAAATTCCATACACTTCTTTGCATTCATACATAGATGATGAAGAGGACTGGGAAAACTTAGATACCCAATTGCTCTTGAAACAATGTTAAAGTTGTACATTTAATGCCTTATTCTGAATTGACATTTTCTTTGGGGGTTTCCTTTGGTCCTCAGGGTTTTTTTTTTTAACCCCCACAGAATTTTAGTAACTGTCAGACTAAACGCACATATTAATTTGTAAGTTGTTCTAAATTCCTTTTATACACTATTTGCCAAAATATATGAGGGAAAAAATTAGTTATCAACTTTAAAAGCCTCTAGAGTGTTTTTATCTGTCATCAGGCACATTTCCTTTTTTTGCCCATCCATTTTCCATTGCCATATTCCTCATGCACAGATTTAGAAGTTTGACTAAAATTGTGGAAAATTAATTTTATTTATTACCAATTAATAACAGAGATGGATAGTGTGAAAACAAAGACAAAAGCTAAATCACCTTTCTCCCACCATCCTCCTTTTTCCCAAGATCAACTTCACTCCTTCATTCCCAACTCCTCTACCTCCTACCCCCTGAATGGTGAAAGGCAGATGGAGAATAGTGGTTTATAGTCATAGAAGCATAGGATCATAGAATGGTTTGAATTGGAAGAGACCATAAATATCATCTAGGTCCAACACCTCTGTCATGGGCAGAAACACCTTCCACTAGACCAGGTTTCTCAGAGCCCAATCCAACCTGGCCTTGGATACTTCCAGAGATGGGACACCCACCACTTCTCTGGACAGCCTGTTCCAGTACATCACCACTACCACAGTGAAGAATTTCCTCCTAATAACTGATATAAACCTACCCTCTCTCAGTTTAAAGCCATTACACCTTGTCCATGGTCAATCCATAATAGTTGTTCGACTTGCTGTGTTCAACCGATACCATTTCCTCTCTGATGCTTCTCTCTTCTCACATGGGTCCTCTCCTTGGACTGCAGTTCCTGCAGGGAATATCCTCCTGCTTAGATATGGGCTCCTCCACAGGCTGCAGGGGAATCTCACCTATAGCACATGGGACACCTCTTCCCTCTTACTTTTCTGACCTTGGTGTTCCCAAGGCTGTTTCTCATTTTTCCCCTCCCTCCTCTCTGCTGTGCAGAGGCTTGAACTGACTTTGCCCTGGATGGGGCAGTCCCAACCTCTCATCATAGAGGCTACCCCTGCAGGTCCCCATTAACAAAACTTTGCCATGAATATACAGAAAGAAATAATATTCACCTTTAGGATAAAAGTGCTCAATATTTAGCTTGAGGATTTGGACAATAGAAACTGTAGCATCCCTGTGGTGCTTGTCTTCCTCAGCAGAAGGGAATGCTCACAGGTGTCAGGGAAAACTAGCCCCACATGGCATCAAGATGTTGGTTTATGTTTTATATAGGTTATATGTGTTATAGATATGTTTTATATAAATATATGTATATTATATATTATGATATCTTTTATTTTGTTCCCTATAAAGTCAACAGATAAGATACTCTGGGGAAAAAAAATGTAACAGATTTTCGTAGCTACTACAACAATGAATGGGGTCATATTTTAAACTTTACAAAGGGTAACAGTTACATGATAAGAAATAAGATTAACGAGGAAGGGAAAGAAATAATGAAAAGCTGTGTGTCCTTCAGATCATTGGTCCATAAGGAGAGTTATAACTTGTCTCTTTATCGACTCATCTAGAACAGAGAAACACAGAATCATTAAGGTCAGAAAAGACCTCCAAGATTGTTGAGTCTGACCTCTGACCAAACACCCACCACCACATCAACTAAACCTCATGCATACAAAAGAGAGCAGGTTTTGATATGATTCACACATTTTATTAGACTGCTTCAATTCTGGGAAGTTTCCTTTTCTCTCATAGACTAGACTCAAAGACATGGTTGTCTAGACTGCATAAAACACCACAAACTATGTAAGTGAAGAGTAAATGAAACTGCTGCCTTGTTCCTGCATGTGGCCTTCCCATTCTCCAGACACCCTGACCGAGATCCTCCTGGGTGTTTGGGAAGGTGCTCACAGCTAACTTATACCACCCAGGAGGTCTCTGGAGGGCTGAAATGGCAGATGATAGGCAACAGAAGGCAAATTGTGTGCCATACCTTATCTATCTCTGCCCAGTCTACAAATCAAGCAGAAGAGTACTGAGATCTGGGCTAAAGGGCAAAGACCAAACTTTTGTCCCCTGAGATTAGATGTGTTAGTTCTCTGAATACAAAAAAGAAAAAAAAAAAGTGTAAGTGCAGCCAGAAAACCATTTGGAGTCTGGTTTGGTTGCTCTAGCAATGGGTTTGGACTGAAGAGATGTCTCCCACAAACCATGTTGTTTACATGTCTGATGAACAGCTGGCTGATGCTTGATGACCGTGAAGAAGAACTCACTTCAGAGGAGGAAGGCAACTGTGAGAATAATGTTTAAGATGCATGGTTGCCTCATTTTTATGTTTTCACCACTCGATTGGATAAGTGTAGCTCCAGTGAGGAAGTGGTTGTCATTCAGTCAAAAAGAAAAGCTTGGAGCCACTGCTTGACATGGGAAGGATTCAGAAAACTGAAAAATGCTGAAACAGTTTTAACTTCTCTTTCCAAGCCAGCTGAAGCAGGTATTTCTGAGACAGCATTGGCAGAGAAAAAACAACAAAGATATTGTAATAATCTCAGCTACACTACATACATCAGGCACGTAGTCTACCCCTGCAATGCTGATTATGCTGGTGTATAGCAGAAGGAACATCAGTACAGGCATAAGACAACTCACCTCTCCTGTGTGCTTAAGCCTGGGTCAATTTTAGCAGCAGCCCAAACACACATTCTTTGCTTGTCCAATCTAGTCATATGTGTCTGGTGTTTCTGCTGCTGGTAGAACATAATTGACTGTGCTACCTACAACACAGCTTTGAAATGATGCTACATCAACTTCAAGTCCATTTCTGTTAATCGTGAAACCATTTATTCTAGTCTGGAAACCCATATCCATGAACAACACTAATTAAAAAAAAAAAAAGAAAAGAAGAAAATAATTTCCAGAGAAAAATCATGCTAAGAAAATTAAAACAATGTTACTGAAACAAACCAAAGCTTTTAACAATCAACTGTCTTTCTCAGTTTGCTTTCAGTTGCACATGGCTCAAAATGATTTTGCTTTAAACTGCTCTGCTCACACCAGTTTTCCTCACTCCTTAAAGCAATCCTGCTCTTTGTCCTTTTGCAGGGGCACTCCCACCTTGGTTGAGGGGCTCAGCTGTGCCCTGCGGTGGGGGTTTGGAGCTGGCTGGAATCCCTGTCCTCCCTGCCCAGTGCCTGGGCACTGACACCCAGCACAGTGTGAGGACACCAAAGAGACAGAAGGCAGCTCCTGCCTGGCTGGTGTCTCCCCAGTGATTTCTGCAGTCATGAGAAAAGCTCATCTGTGAAGAGCGGGCTTTGCCACCCAAACAGGGATGAATTTCTGAACAGGCTGGCCCAACAGCAGACACCCACACTGCAGCCTAGGCTCATGGTTATTATGGTCTCTCCACCAAATCACAGTGTTCTATTTTACACTTTACCTTTGGCTAAGATTTTAAATGTGTATGGCTGGGTATTACATTTTATCCCACCATTGTTTTCTTCTGTCAGAAGGTGGTAGTATCGGTGAGCAACTCACAACAGCTCCGAATACGTGAAAGTACCTTCTCTGATAACAATATATTAATGAGATGATTTCATATGACAGATCGGGGACATCTTATCTGACTGATAAAAGGCTGATTATATCTGCTTCAGAATATTTCTACTGAGAATTTTAAGATGAGATTTTAGATAAGGCCATATATGAAAAATCATTTACATGTCTGCTCTAATGGAAAGTAAGCATGAGGGATCAATTACCCCTAGTTACAGCCTTTGAAGAATCTGCATCAACCCCTCTTTCCACTGTTCTAATTAATTAATAGTGTGCTTTCTTAGAATTTATGTATGTAACTATCAAGTCACACTGTATTTCAGTAGCATCTCAATATTTAGAGATATGTGAAAAAGAATAAAGACTTGAAGAATGCTTAAGAGGTTAATATTTTATTTCCTTCTTAATGCTCACAGAATGTGCAATAATTCATGTTGTTTAACAGAAAGCATAATAGCCCTCAATAAGTAACCTAGATAAAATAATACAGCACTCAAAATAGGGGTTGGTATTTGAGTATCTGGGCTCGTATTTGGTATTTGGACTTTGTTCTTTAAAACTCAGGAAAAAACTTCTCTCGGAACTTTTGGCTCCTCAGTTTTCTGACTTCCCTGATGCTTACAAACTCTGTCTTGTGCTTTCCATTTGGGAAACATTTAAACACCTCATTTGCATTTAATTTTGGATAATTTTAAAATTGTAAAATCACCAGATCTAAAGGAAATACAAGGTGAGAGAGTACCTAAGTATTCTATAGAGACCTGAGCAGTATAATTCATATAGAAAAAGATGAAAAGTACAGAGAAAGTAGACTTTCCCCTCATTAAATCTCGACACCATCAGTTTTGGACACCACTGGATGACAATCTCTGTGACATGGATGTCAATCTCTGTCTTACAAGCAGCGTGGCTGCATAACTCAGTGACTGCAGCTGAGGACTGCTTTGGGAATTCGCCTTTCTCCAGCACCTAAGAATGTTTCCTTAAGGAAAGAAAGGGAAGAAAGGTCTCAGGAATTATTTTGTATGGATAGCAAATGTACAAAGAGGGTATTTAAACTACTTTCTAAAGGAGAGCTGAATTACAAAACCAGGACCATTAATACATAAATTAGAAAGACAATTTTGTTGCCAGCCTCTTTCTCCTCTGTAATTTTCTGCCTCATTTATTCTAATTCTTTTATAAACAGTAGAACCTTAAGAAATCTTGAGAAACGCTCAGAGACAGAATTTTTTTTGCCTGTACCCAAAAGGAAGAGTACCCTCTGTGTCTCTCTCCCTGTGTCATACCATCCCTCCCCACTGCCCTGAAAGACATCTGTCTTTTGAACTCAGTTGAAGTTAAGAGAGCAGCTTGTCTATTAGGAGGAAAGGATAGTATTTTTGGATATGTTTATCACAGAGCTCATGACTGGGTATTTAATAAGGTTACAAAAACATAACTAGTGAAAAGTGGTGGAGGGCGGTGGGGAAAGCATCCTCTGGAAAAAACACAATTACAGAGTCCAAAATCAGCGGGGAAATATGTATCACAACACTTATTATGGAAATAGGTAGCCTAAAGTAAAAATAGGAAGACGTGGAGGCCCTCCTCCCATTCCTGCCCCTCTGAAGCTTCTGCTTCTTGCACTAAGCTCCTCTGATCACACTACAAACTGTGAGGAACAGGCAGGGAGACACGAACTGGCACGCCATGTAAGAGTACAAGCTGGCTGCTAGGAAAGAATATGTGACTGAAAGCAGAGGCAGTGAAATGGAAGTGCAGCGGAGCAGGAGGACAGAGTAAAAGGATGGAGAATATGGGAGGTGAGTGCCTACTGACGTTGAATAGTTTGGCTGTCTCATGAAAACACAGCTATAACATGATTTCTATAGTACATTTCACTGCATCTTAGGTATGTGAATTCCAGACCCACGGCAGCTTTTGACCACAGGAATGTTTTGAAGCCCAGACATTTATCAATATTTGAAAATATTTCCTCTATTAATTTGTTTTGCGAATTAAACCTAAAACGTGAACAGAATCACTTTTTACATTGTTTCACAGTTTTCTACAAACATTTATTCTTCCATGCCTGTTGATTTTCTTTTGCAGTACCCACTGGCAAAGAGCCACATAGCATGTAAACTTAATCTGGTGTTTGCTTGCCTGATAGCTACTTTCCCCCAAAGCTACCAGACAATTTGACTTGAGAAACCATCAGAGGCCAAGGCCATCTACCCTCTTGAACTGGAGTGTCTTTGAGTTTGCCTTACCTATGACCTTATATCTGCAAATAACCCAGAGAAATAAATTTTGGGGCCGGTAAAAAAAAAAAGCAAATTGAACATTCCCTGTTTTCCTTCTCCCTACCTTATACCTGCATTGTTTGTTTCTCTTCATCTTCCTGCTAGTTTCTCCCCTTCTTTATATTTACTTGCATTCAATATATGGAAGCATTGGCACAAAAAAAATTTGCTTGGTTCCCAGCATTTTCTTCAACCTATCTCCAACCTACATTAATACAGATGTAAATTTTATTTTTCCCTGTTGGACCTTTGGAATATTTTGATTTTGTTGTTTGTAGGAGATGCAACCCTTTCTGTGTACAGCAAAGCTAATGAAAGCATGAAATATTCATATTGCATCTCTAATTGTATAATAAAGTGAAACATGTGCTGTTACGGTTGCAAACCTCTAGTCTAATTAGCAGTAGCCTAATAAATGCTTAAGTGAAACATGGAATGTTTAGTGCTACTCAGCTAAATCTCTCTTTCTTCGTTCAGTTGTATTAAACATGACACTAATAAGATAATTTTAAATAAAACAAAACATGTGCAAATATATATTCTTATTGTAAATATCTAAATATTAACCAAAGAGTACCTTCAGGGTTTGGTAATCAAAAATTGACTTGTTCCATTATTACTTCTACTATATATTTGTGGCTTTTTATTTTTATTTACTTTTTCTTTTTTTTTTTTTAAGTGTTACTGTTTATCATCAGCAAGTATTATTTTCTGTATTATAAAAATATCATATACAGTTGGAAAAGTCTATTTCAGCTTTTCATTTAGTCTGTAGCCCCAGAAAAATAACCTGAAATTTATCCTGTAAATCTAATCAAACCAACAAATTTTGAACAAAAAAATCTGAAACACCATAAAGTCTTTTCCTTTTCTTTTTCAAAAACCTCTGCTGAAAAATCATTGCCTGGTTTCTAGGAAATACTTCTTCTGTAATAGATAGGAAGACAAGGAGAAAAGCAACTCTCTGTTAATAACAGCTTCCATGGAAGAGCCAGCAGTGGGAAACTTAAAAAATGCTTATTCATTTTCTCGAAAGTTACACATGGTTTCAGATGAAGAAAAACATTTTGTGCAATGCAAAGATACTTCTAAGTTTTAAATATCATAGATAGAAAGATGAACAAAAGTGTTTGAATAACCAAAATACCTGCAAACAAAATAATAAGAATAGATATACTTTAATTCCCCCAATTGACTAATTTAACCACTACTGGAGCAACAATTGGATAAAAATGTGCCCTTTAGTCAGGGTTTTCTACAAGTGTCTATTACAGTGATTATTTTCTCATTCTCAAAAGTTGCTGATATCAACCCCTGAGACACAATTTCAAACAAAATGGATCTGATGTAACAGACAATAATATTATTTCTTCTCATTGCAATGCTTCAGTGCAAGTGCTTCATAAATATACAAGCTAATTGCCTCCTTTTCTTCTTATTAAAACCAACAATAATGCTGGTACTATGACGTGATAGAGGTAGTGTTTTATTTTCTGTCATTATGGGGCACATTTTTGTTACATTATTAAGGTTATTTATGGGATTGTAACAAGTTAAATATTGCCACCATTTGGAACTGTTGGTGTTACCCTTTCCTTATTTATGCAATCAGAGTAAGTTGATTGACATTTAATATTGTCAATTTATTGACATTTCTTTCCGATTTGTTTCCCTTTTTCGTGTACTGTGAACAAGTGTATCTTGTTGAATTATTTATTTAAAATCAGGAGGTGTTTGACATAGAAACGGTGTCCCACTTTATCTAAGTGAACAAAGAACAGATTGATGAGGAAATACATTTACGCAATGAGCATTTAATCTATACCTTCGTGAAACACTGCAGGATTATTTTATCTAAAAAGCACAGTGAGCACGACACTTGTAGAGTTGTTTTTTTTCCGATTGCTTTAAAGCTTGGGTTAAATTATGCGTCACTTGCAGATTATACTGAAAACAAAATATTGACTTTTCTCTCTCTAGAATCTTGTCAAGGTGCTTTCCCCTCTTCATCACACAGAACCTATACACCTGTTAGACTTGAAGCTTTCTGTACCACAGGTAAGCATGGAATTCCACTACAGGATGAAGTACTGAATTCAGTACAGACAAAATCCTCTGTGGGACAATTGCTTTATGATAGGTTGTTAATGAAGTCATATTTTACTGAAGTGCCTTTTCAGTTTTAATTTGGAATCAATAGCAATGTTTGGGTATTGCTACCCTGTTTAGTATTAATTTTTGTACATTTATACAGTTATGATGCCCCATAAAAAGTAAAAAAAAAATTGTAAAAAGAATCTACCACACAATAATCAAGTTGGAGCCACAAGGAGAGCTCTACTGACTACCAAAACTAATATTCTTGTTATATTTTAAATAAATACCAACTTCAGTGGCAGGTTTAATCAGATTAAAAGGTCATGAATGAATGATATGACAAAGGGCCCTAAGATGTTTAATTGTTTGAAGGATCCCTAGTCCATGTGAAGCTAATACTCATTGCAGACGAGCAGGAAGAAGATTATGACACAGACAGTATAAAAATGTATTTAAAATGTAGCCAGGAATTCACTGTATGCTTCTCTAAGTCTATGTGCAGACCAGTCTACGTGTCCCTCAGGAGCCAGGAAAACCTCCCAGCTTTGTGTCGTCAGCAAACTTGCAGAGGAAGACCTCTAACCATTCATCCAAGTCATTGATGAATAACTTAATAGTGTGCCCTGTACTGAACCCTGAGGCCACTGCCAGTGACAGCCTCCAAATGGACCCTGTGCCACTGATCGCAGCCCTCTGCATCTGCTGTTCAACCCATTCTCAATCCATCTCACTGTCCACTCATCCAGTCCACACATCCTGAATTTGTGTGGTGATGGTGTGAGATTTGCTTCCTTCCAGTCACCTCTCCTGACCACCACGACTGTTCAAAGATGATTAAGAGTGACCTTGCTGTAATGTCCACCAGCAAGCTGCATTCATGAATGCATCCTGTTAGGGCCCATGGACTTGTGGATGTCAAGTTTGCTCAGATATTCTCTAAACCAATCGTCCTTGAGAGAGGGAAAATCTTCCTTTCAACATTCCTTTACCCTGGGCTCCTGGATCAGAGATTTCTGAGAGCTGGCTTTGTTAGTGTGCAGCCAGTCAGAAAGACCGCAAGAGGCTGGAGAGATGGACTATGGCTTTTCTAGTTCTAAAATTCATCTGTTTTTCTAAAATCCACCAGTTTTTAAGTGGTCCCTGGCTTTTTGCCATCAATAGCATACTCTTGAGTTGAGAAATTGGCTGCAATCACATGGCACTCTGCATCTATATATGCATGCAGGCACATATGCACCAAGCCTATTTATCAGATCATATTGTTTTGGAAAAAGACCTATCTAGAAACAGATTCCTTCAGAAAGCTGTCTCCTTTTCATTATTCCCTGTAGGAAGAGATATGCTTTTCTCATCAATCTGTCTTTGCTTTATCCAAAAGGATTCAGTGTGACTGCAACTCACACTGCTTCAGTTAACATGTATATATTTGTTCCTTGGCTTCACAGTGGTTAGCTTTTGCAATTAGTCTAGCAGTGCCTAAAGAAACACTTAAGTAGAAAATAACCACAACCAGATCTTTTGTCTAGCAATGTTCTACTTATCAGTACAAATTTTGTAGAAAAATGAAACACATTAACTTCAAAAGGTAATTATAATATCATATGTTAATCCCAAATAAATCAATTTTTCTAAGAATGAATCAGTAAATATAGTGAGGCTGTGTATTTGCACACGACATTTGCTCAGACACTAACTGGGCATAAACTTTACTTTAAAGAAAAATTTCTAAATAACTGATAAACATCTAATATGTACTTAGCATGTGGTTAATAAATGATTATTTTAAAGATAAGACTACAGAATTTGACAAGTAACTATCATTTGTAGTCATAGACAGCAAGTGAATATAATACATTTTATTGAGGTGCTCATAATCATCTATGGCACATACCATATACACCTGTAACACACTTGAAATGTCTATTAATAATTAATGAATCCTAAATAATGTATAAATTTACCTTTATTGTAAGGTACAACCCTGAGGCTGATGATAACCATGAAGAATCAAATGTGAATCCTGCAACAGATTTTCCTCTGTTAATCCACATTTTCTATTAAGAAAAAGGTTATTTAATTGCAAGTTAGGTAAAACAATTGTAAGGCTTTATTATTACACCAATGTCTCCTTTAGGACTTGAAGATAATGATGATATTCACATTTGCAGCCAGCTGCATCCCTGAGGTTGCTGTGGTAGAAAATGTGCTTCTTTATGCAAGTGAACATTTTTATGCAACAATAGCAGTCTAGAAATGCCATATGGAGCTTAAATAACTCTGAACATCAATGTTTAGTAATTACAGTTACATATTTTTATAATTTATCTGGTAAAAAAAATAATGAATCAGATTGTTATGACTGAAGATGCTTCATTAAAAAAGGCTTCAAGGTTCTTTATCAAAATTTTGTGCTTGTTAAAAAAATAAATCATGGGTACCTTAAAGAGTTTATTTTCTTCCTTCTGTGAGTGGTATCACCTGCCTTGAGGAGCTGACTGTCCTGCAGACTCAGTTTCCAATGCCTGATTTTTCAAGTCCACCTGCCACCCCACACCTCATCCATTTTAAGAAGTGAGGCACCTTGGTGTTACCTACCTGCTTCATATTAAACCACGATTCAGGACCTTGTCTCTTTCCCAACAAAGGCCAATTTAGAACTAATTTTTTGTAACATTCTCGGGTACTTAAATTACAAAAAGTTTATCTGATTCTCTTTACACACAGTCCTACCAGGGAAGAATAATGGTATTCAAGCGGATTCACCCTTGAGGCTTTTACCATGGTGATGGAAACCAGCTGTTCAACTCCTGAAGTCTCTGGAGGCAAGAGTACTTATTTATTTAAAAGGTATCTAGATTGCAGAAGAGTCAGAAAGCCTGTTATAGCTGATCAAATAAAGTGAAAATGATTTGTTGAATAATTTATTTGACAAATATAGACAAAATCTGGCAAATACATTGTTCATCAAATAGTGCTTGCACAACTAAATTGAAAAAAACAATCCTTAACAGTCATATGCCAACATATATAAAAATCTGTTTCTGGGTAATATTGAAAAGAACTTAAAAGAATTTCCTTGAAGGGACCAAGGGACAGGTTCACATAATTTAGGCATTTAAGTTTATCAGTGCTGTAATAAAATTCTCTCTCAAAAGCTCTAGGTAGGGGAAGTCCATAAATATCCTATCTTTCATCGCTATATCCCCTAAATAACTAGCTGCCTTCTACAGTTTTCCAGACCTAACTCATTTTTATCAGATCTAACCAGTTTTGTATATATTTCACATTTAGGATCCACAGACAAGGTTTTCCAAGCTTATTCATGTTGAGGAGCCTGTTCTTAGGACATAATTATGAATTCCTCTGGGGACAGTGTCCAAATATCTTGAGGCCTTCTGCTTTTATTCAAAGTTCAAGGGAAGGAAATGTGAGCTCACTTACACATGAACTTATGGTTTAAGGATATAGGAGACAAAACATTTTTTTTCTTTCTGGGGAGTTAAAACACTTATATCCTACTTAGCAGGAAAGGGTCTTTAACTACTCCTGACTTTGCCAGACTGAGAATGAAACAAATGACAGCAAATCAACACAATCATTAGAATCACTGCTTAGTCTTAGTTTTTGTCTTTACGCAGAGGCTGACAAACTAGCCTATAAATGTTCAGATGGGGCCAGATCATGTGATCTGAGAAAGAAGCAGAAAGCAGTGTGACATGACTGTGATGTAGAAATGCAAGCAGTAGCCTCTTGTGCTTACTTTCTCTCTTCTTTCCTTCAACACTCTTATGCTCACTCACAAGTACATCTATGACTGGTTAAGGTTTCTTCTTTGCCAGAACAGGTAAAACCAGTCTAGCTTTTCACTGTGGTGAAATTGCATAGTTTCTGTTGACAATTCATCTTGAAAGTTGAAAGTTGCAGCTGAAAAACCTGTGTGCACAATGTTTGTTAGCAGTGAACTAGATGTCTCAGGTATCTGATGGAGAGAGCATTAAAAGATATACTTTTTTCATCCAAAAGTCAATAAAATATTAATCCTGCTTTTACAGTTCATTGCTTCTGGTAGGGAAAGTTATTCTCTCCTGGCTTGGCCATGAGGCGCACTTTTGAAAATCACAAGGAAAGATGAACTCAAGTTTCCTTCTGTGGTTCATGTGGCTTTTTCTGTGGAGCACTTTGTGAAATATAATCTTGCCTTAGGTTAGTTTTGGTGACGCATATGGGAGTGTCAGGCAACGCTGCACCTTTTCGCATTCTCTAACTCCTCAGTCTTTGGGAAGTAAGAAGTCTTTTTGTAGCTGTGGAAAATAACTGTGTCTTTAAGACCAGGAAAACAAGATGAATTCATAAACTAACTGTCTGATACATCAGTCTTATTTTGAAAGGGAGATTGACCTTTGTTTCAAGGAGTGTGCCAGCAGTTAAAGTTCTTCCTTTTTGCCAGGGGTTAAGATACAGGTACAGCTACTTCAATGGGCTGTTTCAAGACCTATGCAGTGCAAATTGTTGCATGTAAAAAGAATTCAGATTAATATGTCAGAATATTTAAAGGAATAGGTGACATAATGGGTTACATTAAACGTAGGGCTCTTTTACAGCAAGAAGTGAATGAAGGACAGGAAGGAGTCCTGGAGCTGCCTACCTCATAGCAAACATCTGTACAGTCATCAGGAGGGTTTCCCATACTTATGGACACATCTGGTAGCAGATTTTCTTATAAATGAATATATATCAGGCAATGACAGATCACTTGCTGAAAGTAACCTCCTGAGCAATGTTTGGCTTCTCAACAGCTGTGTTTAGTTGAGGATTCCAGCTGAAGATAGCAACATTTGCAGTCACTAGAGGCTGAAAACTGGGATTAAATTATTTAAAAGTTTCTTTTATTACTCAGCTAGATGATTCATATTAATTGCACTGAAGCAGATTTGCATACAGCCCAGGTTTACATAATGATTTGATATAGGTATAGTAAGTATTTACTTTAAGGGAGGATTGCAGGAAGTGTAGCTGTGTATTTTCTCCTTTCTTTCCCTCTTCCTATCATATTCTGTCCAGCTTTCCATAGACATGCTGTATTTTTCAGTCCAATTTCCTCTCTTTCTAAGCTTGTGTGAATGCTTAGAAAATATGAACTTCCAAAATAGGATCCCAGAAGCTCCAGCATCTGCTGCATTTTTATTAACCATTCACTTCAGTATCAAAGGTGGCATTGACCAAGGGCAAAAGAAAGGGAAAAGAGCGCATATTATTGGCAGAGAAGGTAAATTTTTCATTTTCAATAATTAATCCAATTAATTTGTTCAAATAAATTATTTGCATTTTTTTCATTACACTTCAAATTCCTAGAACCATGCATGAAATATTAAAACATGGAAGAACAGCTATAAAAAGTGAAACTGTTTATAAACACATAAGATCCTGAAGCTCAGTCAAAACAAATAAACAAACAAACAAAAAAACAGGGGGAAAAACCCAACCAAACAAAAAGAAAGACACTTTTAAAGAAACACCAGAGGAAAAATCTTCATCTTACTCCCCCTTTAGCCAAACAGAGCTTTCTTCTCTGGGCTCAAGATTGAAGATAACCCTGTTATTTTGAGCACTGGTAAAAATAGTTTGTTTTGGGGTTTTTTTGGCCCAGTAAAAAGAGTCACCTTCTTAATTGTTATTCATGTTTAAAGTTCTTTCTCTTCAGAATCAGGCATTTTGTTTACAGAAGAGATAATTGCATTTCAAATAATTGATCACACCAGTTAGACTACATGCACTTCTTCACCGTACAGTCTTACATACTTTTTGATGTGACCCTACCACTCTGATGCACCAAAACTGAGTCCCAGATACAGGATCTCCTGTGGTTTTGACCTGTCTGGTCTGATTTTTACCTAGGGAAAAAAAATATAGTCTGATTAGTCTTAATCTGTGTCTGCATAGTAAATTGCAGGTAGTTGAAAAACCGTCAGTGTGACGAAGGCCATCGCAGCATCAGTGTATTATTGATCCTGAAATTAATATACCCTGAGAAAAAACAGAGATATGTGCTTATGTTGCTGCAGTAAAACAGCTCCATGATTTTTGGATTGATGTCACACTGCCCAGGTCCTGCTGGCTCAGAGGCAGCATGAAATGAGAACCTGTCTGCCTACAATGTCCCACGCAGGTGTGCATTTTGATTGACTTTTTTCTTATGGTAACTTCAGTGCAATTTCTTCTATCACAGGCTTCAGTGGGCTGAAGCTTTCAGAATATCTTGTTACCTTTTGCTTCTAGTTCCTCTAAAATCTGATTATAGTGCCAGCTCTTCTGCCATACCAGAGACTTGTCTACTACTGTTTTACCACTTTTAATTCTAATCTAAATATTATTAAAGAAATGTTGTAGTACATTTTAGTCACGACACTCCTTATGTGGCATATGTAGCCTCCATATGTATCTTTAAATTGTTTGTTTTGACTAAAATACATGTGTGCACACAACTATCACATGCCATTTTTACCTTTAAAGCTCAGCTCCCTAACATGTCTACATCTTGCCATCTTTCCTCACCCACCAATGCAAACCGTGGAAGTGATTTGGGGCATGGGAATGGTATCTGTCTCTTCCAGACTCCTCATACCTAGCAAGAGAATTTCAAATGGAGTTCTCTTTCTTCAGTAACTGAGCACTCCAGCATTATTCATTTCCTCGGGGTTTAGGTTCTCTTTTCAGATTCCCGAAGTTCTCTTTTTCCTTAACCACTGCCATTTCTCTTACTTTCAGCAGACATGTACATGCAAGGTGTTTAATAAAATGGAGGGTCTCTTTAAATGACATGTCATATTTTGGTTTCAGTTGGTTTCATTTCATGGTCTTGTAGCAGAAAGGAAATTTTAAAAAAACCCAAAAATGCATCTATGATTGAATATCTAAACAAGTTATATGAGTTATCTTTTAATTATGCTAAGTGCTGTCTGTAAGCTTATCTAATGTGATCTGGTTTATAATAGTATGAGTACTTTTCTTTTAGATTTAGTCTTGACTAACAAAATCTGCAACAGAAGAAAAAACATCAAGATATTTCAAAATAACAAAACCTCATTTGTAACAGTTTAGAAATTTTACTTGTGTTAATATGTGTAGTCCTTTATTTCAAGTTATTTCATATTTTTGGGGCATGAAAGTAATTGGATCCCATAATTTCTTCCATAAATAGGAGTTGAATGCAAAGTCACTTATTTTATAATTCATTTAAGCATACAACATTAGCAGCTATCTGTTAAATCAAGCATCCTGATAAAGTATCTTATGTTTACTCAGGATACTAATTTTCCAGATTCTGCCAGAGAAGAAAATTCAAAAAGTCATGTTTCCATCAAGCATTTCCATATCTTTATATCTGTCTATAGAGAAGATGTTGATGGCGTATTGGGTTCCAGATTGTGTTGCACCTGTGTGCATTATCCTGAGTCTGAATGACATAAAATTTATCTGTTAGGATGTGTGGTCTAGCCTGCAATTCTTTTCTTTGAAAGCCAAGAAATTGGTATGAAAATTGCTTTATTTCCACGTCTTCCCCTGACATGGAACTGACCTGTTATTTGCTGTTGCAACATACATACCATCTATGTTTTCATTTCCTTCCTGACATTTTGTGTATGAATTTGGAATTCATCTTCATTATACATTTCTTACCACAGACACTGATTTTCTACCACTTTAGTTTTAATGTTTGTACAGGGATATTTGTAATGCAATTTTGTATATTAGAAATTAAAGCATTAACAGAGTTAATTACTGGAGTTACATCTGTAGGCTGGAATCTTTGTTTCTGGAAAATTGATGATGTTTTAATATGTTGGCATTGTTTTTATGACTAAAGACCATGAGTAAATTTATTAAGTAAATATAATTGGAGACAACATAACAGATGAGCATAATTATTCTTTAAAATTGTACTAAAACATTTTCAAGTCTCACACTTTGTTCATAGTTTTTCAAAAACTCCACAGTTTCCAGTGTGACAGTTAAAAGCTGATCTTCTGAAGCTTGCACATTTGGTGTTTACCAGTACACAATGTCAATGTAAACCATTGCTTTTCACAGGATTTGTACACCTTTTAACCCAAATAACAGAATGTAAGGGCTAACTGCTTAGACTAGACTCAATAAAATAAAGAGTTACATCCATCACTTTTCTGTTCTCTGCTTTTCCAGGTTATCAAACATTACAAGGAAGAGTTATTTTAGATCAGAGATGCTTAGTTAAGGGAGCAAACTCCTTTCATGAACACTACGAACAAGTCCAACAAGTATTTTTTTCCAAATGGTTAACAAAGAGCAGAATATGTACAGGACCTTGATTAAGGAAAGCAGTTGTCCTCATGGGGAAAAGGATCTGTAGGAAGAGTCCTTAAAAGTAGGTGATAATTAAGGAAACATAATTTCAAGCACATCATAGGATGGTGGGGGTTTTCTGTGTTTGCATGTGTAAGAAAAGGCGTGTGTTTTAAAGGAAAGACAAGTCTAAAAGACAAAAAAAAAAGCAAAACCACTCTGTTTTTGGAGGCCAGGTAATATCAGGAAGCTTTTCTGAATTGTTCTCTGTAAGTTGGGTTTTACAGAAATGGTTGGTCAGTACAAGGTGGAACACTTGCAAAGTGAAGGAAGGCTGCAATAAGAAGGAATAAGCAACGGAGCACCACTAAAGGAACAGAGTAGTTTTGCATAATTTTAGCAGACCAATAGATATTGTAATATTTCTTCAGTGAGGGAGGTTCATTCAGGGCAATTTAACAGCATTTACTTCCTTAGATGTCTTAGTGGCATACTTATGCAATCAATTTCTTCCCTGGTAAAGCCCTTCCCTGCTCTCTCTGACACCAGCACAGCCTTGCACAAAATTACTGTTCTGGTTTCAGCTGGGAAGAGCTCATTTTCTTCTTAGTAGCTGGCACAGTGCTGTGTTTGGGATTCAGTAGGAGGATAATATTGATAACACATTGGTGTTTTGGCCACTGCTGAGTAGTCCTGATGATGCATCAAGGAGTTTTAGTGTCCCCTGCTCTGCCAGTGAGGACCTGCACAGGAAGCTGGGAGGGAGCACAGCCAGGACAGGTGACCCAACCTGGCCAAAGGGATGTTCCATATCGTAGAACACTGTGCCCAGTATATAAACTGCTGGAGCAGTTGTATTGTGCATTACACATTTCTCTTGGATTTTATTCCCATATCTCTTTTTTTTTTCACTGTAATTATTGTTGTTATTATCATTATTAGCATATATTTTTAAATTTAATTCTTTTAACTGTTGTTATCTCAAGCCATAAATTTACTTTCCCCTCACCCCCATCCAGTTCTCTTTTTGCTGGGGAGGGCAGTGGGAAGCGAGTGAGGGTTGCATGACATTTAGTTGCTGACTGTGGTTAAACCACGACAATTTTTTGACACAGTTTGACATAGTCAGACTTGTGTTATTATGGATACTTATGGGTCAAAATCATTAACTTGCTCTTGACTTTCAAACACCTGTCAAAAAAGAAGCCAAAACCCAATTAAAATCAACCCATGTCATCCAGGTCAGTATAGAGCTGTGTGGAGTTTTCTCTTGTAATGTAGAATGATTTCTTAAAATAACCTTGCCAAGGAAGGAAACACTTTCTATAAATAATTCTTAAGAGTGAAGTTACACAAGACAGCTAAGTAAATCACTATGAAAAGGAAAAGTCCTGCTTCTCTTCTCTTTTCATTTTTTCTTGGTTTTTTTGCTTTTTTTGCTTAACCAATTTGACTCAACACAGCACTATACGCTTTTGTTCCAGGGTGTGAGACCAGGGATTTTTTTTTACTGTTTTCTTGACAAATCCCCTCATTGTTAAGCTCCAGAGACCACATAAAGGAAGAAGAATAGTGGGCTTCTGAAAGGAGAGGTGAAGATACCTGGCCTACATTTCCTACAGCTGCACCCTGTGCCTATGGATATCACTGATGTCCACAGGCAGTGCCGTGTGGACCTGACACCTTGTATGTAATAAACCTTTGAACCCACCTACCCGAACAATCACTTTAAACATCTCCACTGCCCACCACATCACACAACCTCTAGAACATCTGCATATCAGCAATGCCATCCTTCTACATTCTCCCTTTTAGTGAGAAAAGAGGTCTGATCCCCTCGTTATACCATTTGCTTTGATGAAAGAGATGAAAATATGTCCTTCATTATGTGATCTCAGCCTGTTAATCACAGGCATCTTTCCAACTCGTCCTTAAGGATACACCACTGAAATAATTAGTCATGCTAGGGAACGGAGAAAGATGATACTTTGGCAGGAGATTACTAGTATGGCAGAAAAGTGCAGTCCTCAGCTGAGAAAATGGTAAGGTGAAGAATGAAGAGCTCTGGCATATATTTTCAAGACTTTTTCACACCTTTTCTTTGCAATTTCAGTAAATAGAATTTTGAAATAAATTTATATAAAATAGTGCTGCTTTTTTTCCTGTAGGCTGATAGAACCGCCCAGAACTTGATCTAACTCTCATGCAAAACAATGATTTACTTTAATTGGTGATGGAAACTGATTATAGATTTTGCCTTAATGCGGACACATCCAATTGCTTTTAGAAGAGACAGACTTTATAGATCCCTGAACGTGAGTCCATGTTTACAGATGATGAGAAACAAGGATATGAGAGAATCTTGTTCTTATAAGGGGCTTAAAAGTTAAAACTGCCAAGGACCTATGGGTGGCTACAGACATTTGAAGAAGATGGGAGAGAGGAAAGAAAATATATTCCAAGGGTGCGGTTTCGTCACTGGATTAAGAAGCTATAAAACTGGGCTGCTGCCACAAATAGTGTTTCTCCTCCCCTCCTGAGATCCTGCACTTGTATGTCTACCAAGTCAGATCAGCTCTCTGACTCAGGTGAAAAACAAGGGATTTATTTATCTGCAGTCAGCTCTCTGTCACTTTGACTCACTGAGAAGCCATACAAACTCAGTACTGATGCAAGTGATGATTGTGAAAAGTACCTTAAGGGAATATGATGGAGTTTCAGAAGATCAGAAACTCTTGACATTATTTTCCAATGCAAACAAATAGTGTGTTCCTCCTCTCAGGAAAGGACCAGTTTGTTTCTCTGTGGTTTATAATCTTATCTAACTAATTGTAGTCAATTAAATTTCTTCTCTCCATTTCAAAAAATCTAAATTGTGATTTTTTTAATAGTTTGTTCATAAACAATATTTATTATTTTAAAGGATTTCGTTTTGCTTTCCCACCTGCTGCTCATAGTTTACCAATTCTGAATAATGTAGAAGACACTCTATTAACAATCTGAAATATTTATTCACACCCTCACCATTCTTTATTAAGCTATGGATCATGTGATGTACCAGAATTTGTCTCAGTTGGCGAGTGTCACTCAGTGGCAGGCCACAGAACAATTTTGCCAGCCTAGAGGAACCATGTGCAGGAGAAAGCTGCCGGAGGTGTTGCTGTGCTACTGACCTCCACAGAGCCAGCATAACACCTCTGAAAGCCATTGAAACTTCCCAATGTGTTAATGCCTGTGAACCGAAACAACATGGAAATTCCTTAATGGCCAATTTAAATTAAAAAATAGTCTATAATTACACTAATTAGTAATTTTGACCAGGCTTCTGGCAGTTTTAATTAATTATGGATGCCAATAGGTTCAATGAGCTATTAGGGATGTCAATGACTAGCCCAGTTAAAGAATGCTTTATATGTTTGCCTATTTTTTTCTTTTTTAGTTTGACCACCTTCTTCATTCTGTTCTGCACAAAGAGTTTGTGGTGAAAAAGGCTTTGATAAAAGCATTTACTATTGGCTAAATGCTCTTGCTCTTACTAATTTACCTATGTGCGGAAATGGAATAAATCAGTCCTAAAGCCACAGGGTAATGACAGAGGAAGTAGACTGAATAAATTTCCCAGGTAACTAGGAGTCATGGGAGATAGTGTCTCAAGACCGGCTTCACAGCAACTGAGGAAGTTCATGAAACAGGATGTCGAGCTTCTATCTTGCAGACCCTTCATGGATTAAGATATCCTTAATATAATCGAGTTTACAAATTCAAGTGTCACCTTGCTCTGTGTAATATGCTACTAGACTTGTAAATTAGCTTCTTACAAAAACTTTGCTTACTTTTCTCTTACATGTCTTTATTCAATAAATTATTCATCTTTCTTCTGTCTGCCTGAGACTATAAAGAATTTTTAAGTGTGGCTATATACTTAGGGCTAACATAAGTGTTTCACTGCTGTTGAGACTTGAAAAACCAAGAGGATCAGATCCCAGAGCTGCACTCACCTGTCCATTCTGTTAAAAATTCATTTGTCTGAAATTTTCTCATCTCTGAACATTTTGATCTGGTAATGTCTTAAATCTTGAGGCACTCAGATCAGTATGGATACTCAAAGTCCTACTGTGTTTATATAGGTACAGTCACTTCTGCTATTTCCAGCTTGCTTTATCTTGGCCATAGCATACGATAGAAACTCAAACCAGTCTAGAGACTTAGAAGCACTTCCTTGGCTGCTATGCTCCTAGACTTTCTACTGCCTTTTTCTTTTCCCCTCTAAGTCTGCCTCAGTGTTTTTTCTGTCATTCCCAAAAAATTTGTGATCTGGAACAACTACAGAGACTTTATTTTTTAATATGAGAATGAGTTTACAAAGTAGATTTAGTTTGCCATTGTAGAAACAAACAGTTCTTTAACAGAGTCTAACAGAGCAGTTGTTATTTCATAGTTATGTAGTTGTGAAATATTCAAAAACTAAGAACAAGAAGCTCCAGTACAGCTTAAGAATATACTGTCTCACTCTGTTCATTGGCACAGAGTGATGCCAAAACTGGCATCTCAAGGCAGTATTATCCTTCCAAGTGCATAGCTGCAGAGCAACAGTATGCAAATAGTAAAAGAAAAATAAGTTTGTTTTAATTAGCACAACATGGACTGCAAATATCATTAATGAACTATATTTAATTTGCTAATTCAAATTTCCAGTATGACAAGAACTTATTTCAAATTCTGTACAGAATTCCCAAATACCTGCTACTAGGCCAGAGAGAAAAATAAAAGCTTGTGTCTGCTTCCAGTGAATTCATTTCAGGATAAGACTGGTGGACAATCTGAGTGTTTTGTCCTCTTGAGCCACCCTTTCCATCCTGACTCTGCGAAGGCCTGGGCTAAGCATGCCTCAACATTCAACTATCCCAATGGAAGGTTTCTAAGTAAAATGTACTGATAAGAGACTACTGATGTGCATAAACCCCTGAATGACCACCTAACGTAACATCATGTAGCAATATTTGAGGCAATTTCAGATGACCCATCATGGTTTTTTGGCACAGGATAGGCCCAAAAGCAGTAGAGACTTAACAATTTGAAATTGTAGCTGAGCTAAATAGCAGGGACTTTAATTTGTTTCAGCCTAGAAGTCCTCATCTAACCATAAACTCTCCAAAAGAGAATAAAAATAAATTACATTTGTCCAGCTGGATAAGCTAAACCTATGAGAGGAATAAGTCACCTTGAACACACCAAAATAAATACAGCCTAGTTTGCTACTGATTTGTGTCCTACAGTTGGCAGTGATCTGATTGGAGATATTTTCCCATGGGTGGACACAATCTTAATCTTCCACCCTCATATTCTGCCATATATGAGAAATGGAGAACTCACCTTTTTCTCTGTAGGAAGAAATCTACAGACTCTATCTTTCCTTTTCTCAGCTGTCTATTTTGTTACTATTTGGAAGCATGATATTATCTTCAAGATTCCTACCACTTTGTCAAAATTATTTAAGTCACTTATAATTTAAAGGGATTCATTTTATTTTAATTTGGTGGGGGGGGAGAGGGGGTTAGTGGTGAGGAGGAGAGAGACAGACATATAAGTGTATATCTGCATAAGCTGCATCTTCTTAGTACTTGGGACTTAGCTTTGTTTTCCAAAAAAATATGCTCATGCTCTGACAGTTCATGGTAGTTTTTAGATAGTGAGCGTGACATCAGTACATACAAGCAACTGAGTAGTCAGCAAGTCACATCTCAATATTAAGGCATATCTAAAATGCCTAGTTATTATGATAACAAACTCAAATGTGTGAGTATAGGCAAATAAGCATAGGTGGACATGATAGTATAACTCGAGCTGTTCAAAGATTATAGATCTGTAACACCAGAGGAAAAATATTACTGACTGGCATTCACACCAGAAGCAAGGGAAAACAGAAATTTATTGCCAGTGAGAAAATTAGTCAGGACTGAAACAAGCAAAAAATTTGATAACTCTTGAGTTAAATTCAGATCTAATTTAATGTAGCAGACCTACTCAGTTTGATAATGCAACATAAATTAAGTCCTTTGATAATTCTTAGAAGTTCTACTTATTGGTATGAAATACATAAAGAATAAAAAATGTCTGTGACATTCAGTCATCTTAATGAAGCAAAAAATTCAGTTCCATCTAATTTTTTTTAATTATTATTTTTGCTTGTACCCCAAGATAAAAAACAGAAAAAAGATTTAGAGAAAATCTTCAGTCAGGAATCTGGGCTTAGGATCCTCTGACAGTATCCTAAAAGGTACCTGAGATTTTTTAAGCAAACCAAGCATTACCATGAAACTTCCAAAGGCTCTATCTTACTTTGAAAGTGTCTAGAACCCCTAAGCATCTTAGATTTATGAATGTGTTCAAGGACTCTCCAGAGTCTTATGGAGCCTCAGTTAGGCATTGCTGAATTCTGAGACACAGGGCTTAAATACATTTGTCTTGCAGTTCTTCTAGAACTTTATCCCACTGAAAATAATGGAAATTCACCAATTTTGTTGTTTTGCTTATATTTCTTAATGAACACTAACGGATTTTATTTATACTAGGATAGAATTTCTCTTGCTACAGTAGAATTTCTCTTCGGATATTTACAAAATTTTTAAACACTGCAGACAAGTCTGACATAATAATGGGAAAATAATATAGTTTTCTGCTAAGCTAGGAATAAATGATAAAATTATTCACGTAGAACAAAATGGAAATTTTTTTGCATCTTCTGACAAGCCAAAAAACTAAAATGTTACTGCAAAATAATTTATTTCACTGGAATCTGATGATTAAATTCTATTTGTATATTTGATTTATTAAGTTAATATATCTTAATTATAAGACCAAGCCCTTCCCCTCTTCCCCCTGCCCCCCAAGAAACCCATTTGGTATTAACACATGATAAATTTTAAAAATTAAGTGCTTAACTTAAAATTTATGGAAATTAAATTTCTAGTCTCCTGTGGAAACATAGTCTCTCACTTTCTTAAAGTAGCTGGTCAGGAATCTTCCACAATGATTAAATGTAGATGAAAAAGATAAGGCTGATAGAGAACTCTGAAAGCTTAGAGAAAAAGGGAGATTTCATGGACCTTCCTGGCAGACTGGTCTGGAGAGGTTTTGCATGTAGACCAACCTTAACCTACCAATGAAACTTAATGACCTGTAAGATAAATAGGATGAGATACCATCTAGCAAAGGTCCTTACCATCAGTCACTGCAGCTTGTACTAGAATCTACTGCAAGTTATTTCAGTTTTTACTTTCCTTTTAGCCACTCTTTTATGTGTTTATGGGTGATAAGGGAGGGAGGTAAAGGGGATAGATGAATAAATTTACCATTCCTTATACTACATAAAACAACAAAGAAAAAAATGCTGCAAAGTACAAACTCTGTCAAGACCAATAACTAAATGTCTTCACTTATAGAACTGTTCCCAAGGCAGAGAGGTAAAAGTGGTGACCAAAGATCTCCTTCATTATCTTAGTGTCACCTCTGTAGTCTTAGGCATGTGAGTTATCACTAATTAAAATTATTTTAATTTTTTTTTGTTCCTAAACTTCGTCTAAGGAGCTCACTGAAGATGGTAGAATGAAAGTCAAATTAAGTCTATAGCAAGAGGATCATAACAAAACAGGACCATACATTACATTGATAACAAAGCAGGACAACGGCAACTTGATATGAGCAAGGCCTCTGAAAACAATTGAAAAACAAATAGCAACCACCATAATTATCAAGTCACTCATATGTGATTCCTGAAAACCATCAGTGAATTTCATACCCACAAAAGGCAATTTAGCACTTACATATAAAATCAGTTTATGTGACTGGTTACATCATGATATTTTTGCTTCACTCTATAGTTAAACTTTTTGGAAACATTTTTACTTTCTCACTATAGACAATGAATGGAACTAAGGAAGCATTTCAGTTATTAACAATGATGAGTAATAAGCTACAGCTTTTTTTCCCAGGTCATTTACCTCTTTTATGTGGTGATGAGGAAGAATTTTAATTTTGTCGCTGTCATTACCAAGACAGCAACAAGAGAAGCACAGTAAGAAACTTGTCTGTATAATCAATCTGATGTTTTAATATGCTTGGGTTGGCACATTTGACTCCAATGTATAACCTTGAAATAAAATCAAAGCTGTATTATATAGGCTTTGAATATCTCAGTCTGATTAAGGTTGAAGCTCTGAGATTTTTTTTTATATCCCAGAAAGTCTATAACATATCCTAAAACTACATATTATAAAGTAGTTTTAAAAGCAGCATATCTATTAAAGAAATGCTTTAATGGCTAGTAAAAGTAAGCGAATTCTTAAAAGCTGTTTAGGTAGCTAGTCCTATTATAAGAATTTAAGGCCAGTCTATGCAGCCTGATGGGACTCATCCCAGGGTACTTAGAGAGTTGGCTGAGGTTACTGTGAGACTTTTCTCAGTTATTTATCAATGGTACTGGAGATCTGCAGTCAACTGGAAGCTAGCAAATGTTATTTAGACTTCAAAAGAGGCAAGAAAGATGATTGTAGTAATTATAGGCCTGCCAGTCTTACTTTGGTGCCTGGTAAAATTATAGAGAAGATTATTTTGTAAGTTATTAAAAAATGTTTGAAAGACAATGCAGTCATCTGTCAAAGTTTATGTAAGTTCGTGCAGAGAAAGTCATGCCTTACTAACTGAGTATCCTATTATGACAAAGTTACCTGCCTTGTGGTTGGAGGCAATATAGTGGATGTGTTGTTGGATGTCAGTTTTTTAAATTTTAACAAAGCTTTTGACACTGTCTCTCACAGCATTCTCCAAGACAAAATGTCCAGCACACAGATAGACATATACACATTGCAATGAGTGAACAACTGGCTGAAGGGTTGGGCTAAAAGAGTTTGTAGTAAATGGAGTAATGTCTGGCTGGCAGCCAGATATTTGTGGGATTCCACATGACTCAATTTTAGGCACCCTTTTATTCTCCAATATTTTTACCAATGACCTGGACAGAGGAGTTGAGTGCATGCTGAGTAAGTTTGCCAACAGTACAAAATTTGGATAAGCTGTTGATTACCTTCAAGGTAGAAAGGCCTTACAAAGAGATCTTGATGGACTAGAGCCCTGGGCAGGCACCAACCATATGACGTTTAACAAGAACACAAGCCAGATTCTGCAGCTGGAACAATGCGATCCTGGATATATGCATGGAATGGGGGGACAAGGGGCTAGAGTGCAGAAAGGAATATGAGGGTTTTGGCTGACAGCAAACTCAATATGAGTCAACAATGCACCCTGGCAGACAAAAGGTCCAATCATACCCTGGTGTGTATGAAGCACAGTACAGCTAAGCAGTGGAAAGGAGTGATTGTCGCACGATATTCAGCCTTGGTGCAGCCTCAACTCACACCCTGACCTACACTTTTGAGCTCCACAATACAAGAAGGATATAGAAATATTAGAATGTGTCCAGAGGGGAGCAACAGAGATCATGAAAGGACCAGATGGCAAGACTCAGGGGCAGTGGCTGAGGATATTTAGTTTGTTCACCTTAGAAGAGACTGAGATGTGACTTCATTGCTGTCTGCAACTTCACAATGAAGGTGAATAGAGAATGAAGCGCTGATCTTTTATTTCTGGTGTCTGCTGAGGGATGAGAGAGAATGGCTTAAAAAGCTATATCATGGGGATACATCCATTCACACTGGATATTAGGAATATGCAATTTACTGAGAAGGTGGATCAATCATTAGAACAATCTCCCCAGATAAGAGTCCATGGCCCAAAGTCTGTTGGTGTTCAAGATATATGCGTACAATATTCTTTGATATGTACTTTTACTTCTAGGTTTTTTGTGTTGTGGAATCAGGAGTTGGACTTGATGATCTTCTTGGGTTCCTTCCAATTCAGGATAATCTATTATTTTGTTATTTTAATGGGCGTCCACACGCTTCAAGAATTGGTCCTTAGCAATTTTTAATTGTCTGCTTTTTCTTAGCAGATTGTGTGTTCTTGGATGCTGCTGATGTGGGAAAGACTGCATAGATTTTCTGATTCCTCTAGGGAAGGAAATCTTACTGTAAATATGCCACCTTCATGAAAGAAAGATTGAGAAAGAGGATTAAATACAAAAGATCAAGATCTTGATCTGAAAAGGGAGTGCATTTTCTTTCTAATAGGCAGATAGACAAGAAAGCACAACCTCATTGCCTGGTGAATGCAGCATCAAAAATATGGAAATAGGAAAGAGATTAATCTAGACTGCATCTCCTTCTGACCAGTAAAGTGGATTTTTTAATTGGCCAGTTTCATTCACAGGATTATTAGTTACTTACAGGGATTAAACTCTTCCCACATGATGAACAAGCATTTAATGGGACGAGGAAAGTTCATTAATGCATCACTAGCCACATCCCAGGAAATTGCATTTCTTATGCTCTATGAAAGAGTCGAAAATTTTTTAGTCAGTGATGGCAGGACTCTTGAAAATTCTTGCTCAGTTGCAGGTAAAAGACACTCAAATAACACAAGACTCATCTGATCCAAGTCTTCACCCTTATGATGCGTTAAATAGTCCAGCAACATGTCCAGTCAAAATTTAAATGTTAGAGAGTAATAGAACATCCCTAACTTCTCTCTCAGTTTCACACCCTGAGAGGTGACAGAGACTTGAAACACACAATTTACAGCACAGGAGTTCTGATAAGTACTAAACTCAATACAGTAACTTTCCAGAAATTTGCTTGCAGTTTTTACTTTAGTTCAGGCCCGTTTTTCATTGCTTCTTTATGTTAAATAATCTGTATTTTGTCATGGGTTTTGCATCATTTAAATATTAATAGACTCTTTCCATGTTTCATCTTGATTATGATTTAAGCATGCTAAATATATTATCTAGCTCTTTCAGTCTTTCTCCTGTGTATCATTCCCTCTAACTTTTTTATCAATTGTGTGACTTTTTTTGCCATTTCCTTCAAATTTGTTAATATCCCTCATCAACAGAGAGCTAGAACTAATTGTAATGGTTTGGGTATATGTTCTAAACAGTTACGTATCAAAGTATTATTAACTGGATCAAGGTGTAATGATTTTTGCCAGGAAATGATGGCACAATGGTTTAAATGCTAGCCTGGGCATCAAAAGATTTGGACTTATTTCTCTGAAAAAATAGATATCCTCTGCAATTTTAGGCAAATCCTTTAGGGCCAAATGCCAGTGAGGTCCTTAAGGCAGACCTTCACTGTGCATTGCCAGTCAAGGCGGTGACCACTCAGCAGCCCATGCAGGCTCTCTGCAGAAACTTACAGAGTTCCATGATTGTGTCCTAGCTTGGAATAAGCGCTGTATTTAGGCCAATTAACTGTGTTTCTGTATTTCTAATACACCCGCGCTGGGTGAATTAGCACAGCCACCACACTGTGTTAAGCTAGCTATTTGCTTGGTTGGTTCTTCTCCATAATGTCCAGGACCATGCTCAGTGACCATGTTAGTCATGTATTTTAATGCTATTGCTGTCTTGTTACATCCATGTGAATCTAATGTGTCAGTGATAATGTGGTTTCAGAAATTAAGATGAGAATCTGATCTCTAATTAGATGCAAAGGTATAAATCTCTTTCTGCTACCAGCCCTGCATCGTTCAAACACAGTGTTGCGAACAGCACAATCACAATCCATCAAAAGGTTTGCTGGTACAAGGTTCAGGTCCTTAATGAAACCTTGGCCCCTATTCCCTAGTCACGCAGTTCACCACATTCAATTCCCTGTTAAATGGGGGAGTGGGGACGAATATGGTGGAATACGCTGTCTTTCAAGAGGAAACATGAAGAACAATGCATATGTGAAATCGTGTTCCTTTGTACAACTGGCATTCTGTTCCAGAGATGCCATCTCATTCTATGTAGAATTCACAATCCTGAATTCTTCTTCTTTTCGTAGGTATCTACAAAAATTCTCTTAAAAAAATGTCTTTTCATAATAACAGCCAAGTAGTTAGAGCACTTAGGAAAAGAGAAACACACAGGAAAGGAACCTTAACAGCATTCAACTTTAGATTTTTAAGTATGACTAAGGTATGAGGCCAGTCACCTTAAGCTTCCTATATAATTATCACAAAAAGACAAGCTCCTCCAGGGGATTATTCAGAGTAGGAATTTAACTTTGAAAGACAAGTAAATTATACACCTAAAGTTAGGAGGATTGAATAACCCTGACTAACCTTGAATAGCGGATGCAATTGCTTGGTTTGAAGAGTTCCTAACCAACAGTCTGTCAAATGTTTACTGTGAACCCAAGACCTCCTCTAGCCCATTAAATAAAAAATATTCATCAAATCAGAGGTAGAAGAGTACTGGCGGAGTTCATAGAACTAGGTGACATGAGAATACTTTGAAGCCCAAGACCTAGGCTCTTAAAGGAGATCAGAAACTATGACAATGCAGCAGAGAAGCATCTCAGTCTATGAGCATTATAGCAGAATTAATAACGTCATTGAAGGCAGAGTTCTGGTAGGTGAAGAGGGACGTCATCAAGATTGCAGGAACTTTAGTCATGAGAGTCACATCGGATTAGGTCACTGCTGCATTTACAGTTTTGGAACATGATTCCTTTCCTAATGATCCTTGATTAAAGAGGTATTACCTATATTCAAACCCACAATCCTGCTTCGTACTCTTTTTCCTCTGTCCATTTTTTTTGCCGGTAAGTTTGAACTCCCTCCTGCAGTTGTGGCAAAAACTGGTTTTTAATACTAGTTAAAGCACTTAACTAGGAAGTACTGTCTACACAGAGGTGATCAGAGCTCAGTTTTCTTGGCTGTGAAAATGTTCCTGCTACTAAATTGGTGGAGCTTAGAAGAGGAACAGGGTAGGAAGCAGAGCTGGTGCCTCTCATTAATACATTAGAATAATTTCAAGTCAATCTGTTTTTTTTTTTTTACACAGTAACTACTAGGAAAGTCCTCTCTTGGTTCTAGTTACTACCCTTCCTGTATCCATAGGTTGCCTATCTATAAGACAAAAATAATAACATATTCAAATAACTGTCTTAAAATTATTTTCCTTGCAAAGCTAAAATATGGCTGAATGTTCTTGAGAATTTGAGGTACCTGTATTCCATGGAATGAGGGATAATTAAGATCCTTAAAGAAATAGTAGGAAGCCTAAAACTCCATGGGTTTATGTGCTGCTGTTTCTCAAACCAGAGTTAATTAACTTTCCCCTTTTAATTTACTTTCACACTTTTATTGGTTTTCAAAATTATTCCTTCATGTTACTCTCTCATTTTATGTATACACTCAATCTGTGTGTGTGTACAGTGCTAACTCAATTATTTTCCTTTGTGATAATTTCCTGAACTGTTTTTTTGTCTTTCTAGCTTATATTTCCATGGGATCCCATCCCATTATTTTAATATATATATATCTGAAACAGATCAACAGATACTCATTTGTGAGTTTCATTAACATGAGGTTAATCTCCTTTTCAGTTCATTAACAGGGATGTTAATTACTTCAAGACTTAACATTGATTCCTTTCCATACTATTTGCTTCTTCCCATTCAATATAAGGCCATTTACCACGAATTCATTAACAGACCTTCAATGCACTTCTGTAATCCACATTTTACGTGTGCTGTTTAGAATTAAATTTAGAATAAGAGTATTTTGCTTGGTTGGTTCTTTCTTGTGCATACTGAAACTTGCTAAACATCAAAGCCTTTCATATATTGCATTCATTCTGTCTTACAGTATCCTTCCCCCTTAGATAGGGTCAATTGTACAAAAGATGAGCGTATCAGATCACAGAATCACAGAATGGTTGAGGTTGGAAAACACCTCTGGAAGTCATCACATTCAACTGCCCTGCTCGAGAAAGGCCACCTAGAGCAGGTTGCCCAAGAACATGTGGAGATAGTTTCTTAGTATCTGCAGGGATGGAGACTTCACAAGTTCTCTGGACAATCTGTACCAGTTCTCAGTCAGTGCGCAGCAAAAAAGTGTTTCCCTATGTTCAGGTAAAACGTCCCATGTTTCAGTTTGTGCTCATTGCCTCTTGCGCTGTCACTGGACACCACTGAAAAGAACCTGTTTCCATCTGTACCTCACCTCATATTTAGATACATTGACAAGGTCTCTCCTGACCCTTCTCTCATGCAGGCTGAACAGTCCCAGGTCTCTCAGCTTTTCCTCGTGTGTAAGCAGTGGTGGTGATCAGTTACTGCAGCAGAGCACCAAGCATGCAGGGCCCACATTCCAGCACGTCAGTACCTGAGGGTAGTGGATGCCTGTCCATGAAATATGTGGTATCAATAAGTAAATGAATGATGCTGAAGACAGATAATATACTTTGGCTGAAACAAGATGCTCTGGCTACTTCTCCTGATGTGAGAACAAGTGAAAATATCTGCTAGAAGAGCTCAAATTACTGCATTAGCAGCTCTGACTAAACAAGCTCAGAGTCATTTGAAAGAGCAATGTTACAGTAGCTAGATTTTAAGAATGTCAATCTGCTGCTGCAAAGATGCAGGAAACTATTCTTTATTAGAAAGACAGTCCCCTTTTAAATGCAATCTCACCTCCCTACTGTGCCATGCTATACTGACAGCGCCTCTCTTTTCATGCAGATGTCTAGACAGCTGCTAATGTTCATTGCTTTGATGACAACTTATTCAATATGTGTCCTGTCTCAAATTACACTGCCTGAAACTGGTGTTTCTTCAGCTTTCTATCTTTCAGTTTGTACATGCTCTTATTTTGAACCTGAATACCCCACTCTTTGGTTCTAACCTGTGAACCGTGAAATTCAAAAGACCAACAGTACTCTAACTTGTCAGTTTTAATGTTTTGACACCGTTTTTCCCTGCATACCTCTTGCACCTGTTTCAGCTATAGGACATTGCAGCTTGAAGTATCTCTCTGACAGTCCTTCCCTTCTGTCTGCAATGCCTTTTTCTCTCTCTTCCTTCCTGGTTTATTCCCTGCCTTCTCAGCTCTCTTTCCTTTACTTGTGGCCTCTGTGTACCAGGCCTCTCCCCATCATTTTTTGGTTTACTCCCTCCTGCGAAATGGGGGGACGGGAAGCTGGCAAGGTGTGTGTTTCAGAGCAGAGCAGTTGTGAGGCTGTAAATCCTGCTCTCACCTGCTGGGCAGCAGATGGTGCCTCCAGAGGAGCGGCTTGGGCAGGACAGCAAGAGGAGCTGATCCTCTTGGCACTTGCACTTGCTCTGCCCAGGTGCCTTGATGTCTGTGCAAGAACAGCTGGGGCCAAGGTGGAAAAGGACCCAGGAGAGGCAGCCCTCAGTCTGACAGGATGCACTGGGGCAGGCTGAGACAGCAGTGTGTCTCCTGGTTCCACCGCTGCCCTTGTCTGCAGCTCTGTTTGTTTGCTGTATTGCCAAGCAGGGCAGGCCAGGAGTTGGTAGACCCCTGCTCTCCCCTTCGCTCTCCCTCAGAAAGCCAAACAAACTTGCCCACTGAGTTTATTTATAAATCAACCATTTTATAGAGGGATCTGCATTTGTTTATGCAGTGACAACAAGGATGTAAAGTGAGCCACTGCTCTAAAAAGGCTTCCATGAAAGCCTTTCAGCATTGTTTGATGCCCTGGAGAGGTTTCTGGTGCTAACAAGACTCCAGCTCTCTGAGTAATGCTTTCCTTAATATTATTGCCAAGTGTTAATTAAAAAAGAAATGAGAGGTAGTTCTTTGACCTGATTGCAGTTCTGCATTAGAATTCTGTTTGCTGAATGATTTTGAATTTTAAAGAAAAAAAAGGAATAAATCCTCCTGTGTTTTAAAAGCACATTGTAATTTTATATACTATGCATCATACCCCAAAAATGTCGTGAAAAGAGAAAAAGAAAGAAAAAGACAGGTATAACCCCTATGCCAATTGATACTTTTCATTGAATATTAATTTGTGAACATTAGCCCCTTTTAATTGACCTTTAGACATATGATTAGACAGACAGTAAGCTCTGCTGACCAGCGCCTATATAATTAGCAAATAGCAAGGTGAGGTAGAACTGGTTTAATCTCATTTCATCCCTGAGACTTTATCACCCTTTGGCCTAGTTCTCTTTATCCAGAGATAACAGCTTTATTTGGCAGTGAATTAAAGAACCAAGTAGCCTTGCATTGTAATATAGGTCAAACAAAACCAGCGCATTTGGTGTTGGGCTGCTTGACAAGCAAAATGCCTGGAGATTGTTGGGGGTGGGAATAAAACAGTTGAAAAGGGCTGTAGAAGATTTTCAGTCTTTAAATAGTAAAAAAAAATTGAAATATTTTAATTGGAGCCAGTCAGCAAGTCCAGCGGCAGTTCATAGTGCCATCAAGCTGGAAATCAGAATTTAAATTCCAAACCAGCTGGCGAAGACTTGGAGAAATGTGAAGATTTGGGGAAGATTTGGCCACTGTCTGGGAGATTTCCCCTCATGATAATTTTAAATAATGTCTCCTATTTGACTCAGGAATAAAAATCTGGATGAGAAGGAAAGTGAGCCTTGTTTCAACCCCTGCAGCTTCCATATGAGTAGTAGCACTGGTAAGACTCGTGTGAAGAAAGAGAAAGATTATATCAGAGATCGTGTCCCCCTACTCAGTTGATCTTTTCTATAAAAACAGCCTGTTTTCACACCTACAAAATAGTTTAAGCATTAGGTTATTAGATTATTATTGGTCATCCTGATTTGCTACCCAACATATTCAGTAAAGCCTAGAACTGATTGAATAACTTCTGTCATTTTCAAGATACGTGTGGTGTAGAACTGTATTGACTCATTTGATGCCATACTAGGTTATTTCGGCATATGCTTGATCACATAAAACTAAAAATATCCCAGCAACTCATAAAGCACTTAGCAGGTTTTATTAGAATTTTTAGGTATATAATTTCTTTAAAAGTGGATGGGTGCAGGTATTATTCATGAGCAGCAGATAAGGTACAGTGCTACAACTCCCACTCTATAAACTCTTGCAGCCTTTATTGCACCAGTGACTGTCTGTACTCAGTAATCTGACCCAGACAAGTGTGTTGCAACTTTTGTTCAGTTTTTCTAAATATGGCACTGTTTACACATTGATCTGCAGAAGTGTGTCAAAAATTTAGGGAAAGAGAAACTGTAGGTAAAGTAGATTTAGAGGACTTTTCCTTTTCCTTTAATTATTAGCATAAATAAAATTACATTTCTTTCTAGTGTGGGGAGACAGAAAAAGGAAATAATAATATAATAGCTCTGATCTGTTGCTGGGACAATCTTATTATTGGGACTTACACCAATGACTATTAAAAGGAACTATCTATTACCCAATGAGAAAGCACTCTGCATTTCTCCTTTCCTCAGAAAACTTACTGGAAAGAAATCTTCAGCTTGATAAGCAATGGGCTGATCACTGACCCAGAGCTTTACTAGGGAGATTGGATCTTGGACATATGGCTCTTTGGAGATTAGTCTGACTGACTGCCATCCTGAAAACTACCTTGCAGCCTTAGTTGGAGGGGAGGCAGTGGAGTCTTCGCTGTCTTGAGCACCGTCTGACACTCAGTGCTTCACGTGTGTAGAGGGACACGGAGCATAAACGTGGGTTTAAATTACAATCACAAACTGTATTGGTGATTCTGAGCTCATGTGGGAAAACACTTTCTACATATCCACGTACTCTAAAGAAAACGGTATCAGCTTCCTAAATTTTATTTGGATGGCTAAATCCTCATAGCTCCACTGTGTCTGCACAAGCACAATCGATTCTATGGATGGAGACTTAGCAGAGCAGGAGGTGATCTGGTGATCTCTAACTCCATTGAAGTAGCTGTGTAATTGAGTAGACAATGTTCTTCAATTATACCATGTGTTGTATGGAGGAGGCTCGTGGTTGCATTGAAACTCCTTTGGACTAATTTAACAGAAAAAAAAGGGGGGAGAACTTTAAGCTGCCTTCATGCATCTATGCATGCTTTTAATAGAGAACTAGGCTACAAAAACTGACAGAACAGGAACAACAGAAACAAATTTAGGATGGAACTTTAATTTGCAATCACACTACTGAGGCTGCAAAATCAGAAAAAAATAGCTGTGAAAGGCACCCTAGTCAGACAGGAGTAGTAATGCCATTTTTGGAATTCAAGGAAGCTTAGTTATGTTGATGTATTTTCCTATTTCAAGAAATTATATTTAATTTTGCCAAGTCTGATATCTTGATGACCTCTGATATTTTAGTGTTGCTTTTGTTCTATAGGTATTAATCAATTGAATTGAATATAGGGAGATATTTTAAATTATTCTGTCAGGAATCTAAATATACAATGCTGTCAATAAAGAACATATTCTTTCAGATTTTACTTCTCCTCGTGTTTCTGAGAATTGGGGAGCAAACGAGTGTGTATAAGGAGCTTAGTGCCTATTAGCTGCTGAGTAGATATTAATGATTTTATCACTAGATTTCAGAATTATGTTCTTCAATCTGAATAAGCAGATAGATTTAGGTAGATAGTTTTGATACCGTACACATAATCCAAGGGGTTTAGGGAGCTTCTTATGTCACCCTGTGTAAATGCAGTATAAACACCACTCATCAAACAGCACATGTTCAGAAAGATGAAACATACACATGGTAGCAATAGATCTTAATGTGGTTCTTTTTCCAAAGAGTGGGACATTTCTGGTTTATATGAAAATGTCATGTAGATAAATTTAGGATTTTGAAATCCTCAGTGACTAAAGAGAAACATAGAAAACTATGCTACAATCAGACATCCCTTAAAGAGCTAAGAGATGTGTCTGATAATGTGAATTTCTACATACTTTCTCCTGACATCTATCAGATAATGAATGGAACTTCCACAACAACTCATACAAAGGTAAAATTTGAAATATGGCTTTAAGAAGAAATGTCAACGTAACAAGATTAACTACGTAAATATATCATCAGCATGAAAAGAAAGACTTGACCCTTCCAAACATATCTCCAATTTTTAAGTTAAAATAATTTTGGACAAATTTTTATCTCTCCCTTTTGCTAACATTCAGGTAAACAAATGGCATTTCCATTAATGATTCCAAGAAAATAATGCCAGGCCTATGGATTTTAATCACAAAACAAAATATATTTCATGATGTAAGAACTGCCTAAATTTAGGATGGGGTTCAGGTTGCAGACTAAGAGACATAGAGTTTGTCCAGACACATCATGGCTCATTGGAGATGCCTTACAGCTTCACACTGCACTTCCACTTTCTACTCCTGTAACTCCTTTAAGAAACAGATCATGAAGCTAATTCTTGAAGTCTTTTGTAAAATGACATAGCCTTTAGAATGCCCAAGCTTTTCAGGCTGCTTGTATAGGAAAAGTTGACTACTTCTGTTTATCCTTTATATGTGTAGAACTGATAAGTGTACAGGTAAGTTTTAGCCTCCTGTTTTGCAAAGCATGAGAGCAAGACAGGGATGTAGCATATCTACCCTTCTGAACCCAGAGTTTGGTCCTGTGAATCTGCTCAGGGTGTAGATGTGGACCTTCACCCTCCAGTGCACAGAGTGATCACACTCTGCAGGGACACGGCCCCCATCCATGAAAAACACTGTGGTGTCCATGGTCTGCCTCCTGCCTCTGCTCCTTGCTCCTAAAACTGAAGCTCTGAACTGTCTCCAAAACCGAGCTGGGTCTCATTAGTGCAATGTACATCTACCTTTCTTTTTCACAGGAAGTTATTCATACAGATTTATTTGCTATAAATCACCCTCAAAACATTGTAGAACACACGTACACACTACACTGTAGAACACGTTCTGCACACTGTAGAACACATATTATTCTACACAATTATTCAGATGACTGAAAAAAAGTTTACTTTTTTTAGGACATAGAAGTAATTTTACTTCAGTCAGGATGTGAGAGGGAAAAGGTAAAGTGATATGATATAAAGGGGGTACAACCATTTGATGAGAAATTTTGAAATTATATTGAAAGAAAGTGCAAAATAGACCCTGTAATGAAATTCATATTTAACTGGATGAGCTAAGGTTCATAAAGTCTAGATTTTTAAAAATTTTGCATGCCCTCTTTTTGGTGTGCAGCTACCAAATTTTAAATTGCACTCTGGAAAATGTTTATTTTTTCAAAACTGTGTACAAAAGAATATTCACAATATTTCTTTAGTACTGTAACGCCCCAAATTGTCCCTAAACAGCAGGGCTTCGAGGATGGCCAAACTGTGCCCACACTACTCACATATTTTGGTTGCAGGATGTCAATTTGGATTTCTAGATTTCTAGACACTATCCTGAAGATAGCTTAATTTAAATCTTGTCTGGGAGTTCAAAATAAAACTAAAAATAAAAGTTTGGTTTATTTTGTCCTCTAAGCAATCTCAGAAAAACATCACAAAACAAAGAGAAGCTAAGTTTTGAACTTACAGTCTCAGAGGAAGGAAAATGATTTTAGGTGTATGGTCATGTCAAATCTGGGGTACACTGTCATTGCTGAGTGACTTTCCCTATCAGTGTTAATTTGACTCAGAATTGTGAGTCACACTGTTGTTCATGCTACTTATATGTCTATCCAGAAAAAATGAAAAAAGGGAAAAAATAAAGAAAGAAAAAGGTTAAAGAATAATATGGTGCATAAACAAGGCACTCAACTTTGCAGCACAGAAGATAATTGTTGACCTGAGCAGTCAATACTGCTCATTTTCTCCGGGTAAACCTTTACCATTTGCCATCCCTTTGTTTATAAAGTTCACTGATTCCAACACTATTCTTGGTTGTTCTTCACTCCGCAATATGTCACATCATTTGAAGATGTTCAGCATAGATAATTAGCAGGTGACCTTTAAAGTTATCTCTAAAACTGTTCTAATTTATTTTAACAGAAAAAAAGTAATAGCGCATGTGTAAGCCATCCATGCATCAAACCCAGTCATCTAAAGTAAATTTCAGTTCACCTTTAAGTATCAAAAGATTTAAGCCTATTTACAGCTTGGATTTACTAATATTTAGAGAAAAAATATAGTTTAGCAAATCCTGTCTGAAGTAAAAAATCATGTAGTACAATGTTTGCCTTCTAAATGTCACATTGAAGGAAGCTTCTCTGGCAGATGAGAGCACAGTATGGTAGTTAAATCCATTTTCTTAAGAATCCTTGAGAACCAAGATAAAGAAAGCGGTGCAGCAGATTCATTCTCATGTTTAAAGCACATGTTTTATAAAAAAGTGTTTGCCTTCCCTTTAACCACAGCTTTTGACATGAGTAAATGTCCTGAAGAATTATTTATTTGGATTGTACTGCAAATGCCCTCTTCATTATTTAAGATCCACAACGTGCTGAGGAAAATAAATTTGCTTTGAATATCTGTTTTTCAGTAAGTGTTTGATTTTATGTATTTTCACTTCAGCAAATTGTACTAAAAGTACAAAAGTAATGTAATAATCAGTAGTTTCTGTTAAAAATTTTAAAAAATAATTGCATCAACCTGTTCTTCCTCTTTTCCTTTCATACATATTGAAATAGCCATCATACAGATATAAATACTCAAAGACATGAACTTGTTTTTATAAACCCTAAACAGCTCAGCAAACAGTTATATTTATTATGCCTACATCTCAGTTATTAAAGACCCAAAACGAGTTTGAATGTCATAGGCTGAAAGACATAATTTTTCATGTAAGACAGTTTACATATTTTAAAACAAGGGAAGATACAGGATGCTGTAAATCAGCTCAATGTTTGCTAATAAACTTGTTTTTACAAAGGTAGATCCTGTGCCAGAAGAGAACAAAGAAAATTAAATTGTCCATGACCCTTATCAATGTCGCCTGTATCTAACACCTCCTCTTTCTTTTGCATTCACCTGGATGTCAGATAAGAAGATGAAGGAGTTCTGTATAGCTGTGATACAAAAAGTAGAGAGCTACTCTAAGCTGTTCTGACTGTTACTGAAGACACGATGCTTGTGCTATTTGGCCACAAATAGCAAATCTCTAAGTTACTGCGAGGGCACCTCTGCTGGCTTTTGATTTCTTCCACCTTATTCATTCTGGAAGACAGACTAAAAAGACATGATTGAAATATTATCTGTGTGTGATGTGAAGTACTTGCTTCACAAGCACTGGAAGTCCTCAGAGTTTGTGGAAAATATGAGCATATACACATTAATGAGAATCTCCATAACTGTCTGAGATTTCTTGCAAAATGTAGATAATTAAGAAAACTCTTTCTAGGTAATGATGATGATGGTGATGGTGATTCTCTGTGATATCTTGGCCTCTGTGATATACAATAGACAGAACTGATGCCTTCAAATATTTCTAGTTTTTTTACTCTTCATGTACCTCTAACTTGCTGTAGTTCTGTGTTTCTTACAAAGTGCTAAAATCCTCTGTTCCCAGCACCTTTGGCCAAAACAAGGCTCTCTGAATACAGATTCAAGGACATATTCGTTGCCTTAGGGCCCGAAAATATGTAAAGAACTGTGAGATGGGGGAGCAGGCCTGGGGTGGTTAACATCATCACCTAAGGGTGTGAGTGGAGAATTAAGGGCCAATATGCTAATAGATAGAACTGATAAAAGGTGAAGGGCTCGTGACCCAGCGTCCATTTTGGGTGTCATCCCTGACGGGGGACTTTGCTTGCCCAGATGTACCTTCAAGGCCTTGCAGGCCTTGAATAAATTGTCTGCTTTTATACTCCTAATTTGTCTTGGCCTCTGTTTCAGGTAGCCTGTCTTTTAGGCATCAGTACAACCTATCACTATTATTTTTTAGCAAGTTGTTATCCTGCCTTATTGATTTGTTTGATAGGAGACATCCAGAAAAATAAATTTCTTGGTCCTACTGACTACTAATAATGTTCTAGTTGAACATGCAGTATAGCTAAACACTAACAAGTTTTCTCCTGGGCTGTCTTCAACAGCTGGACTTTAGTAAATATTTAAGAAAAGTATGTGCTGTACACAGAGCTGATGTTTGGGTGTTAAAGATTCAGTAAATTGTACTTCCCACTTTACTGTCTTAGCTGGAGGGCTTGATGTAATATAAACTTGTGCAAAATAAGAAAAATTATTTCAACACGGTACTCTAAGATTTAGGTGAGGTATATTCAAATGTTTCATACTTAGACCAATCCTCCCGCTATGCCAGTGATGACACCTTTAATTTCCTTTCAGGGAACTGACATTTCTGGTTCATGAAGTGCCAAAGACATTCTCAGTCCTAAACAAGTTCTAAAATACATGAGACCAATGTAAGCAGTAAGAATAATACCTGTAAAAACAAATGAGAAGGATTTTAATGAAAACCTCTGCATATATTTCAGCATCTAAGAGCCTTCCTAGGAATTATATTTGCAAAACAAATTATCTGTACTCAGTTTTCAGAAGAGTTAATTATCAACTTGGAGACCAATGTCTCACCACATGCAAAACGCTAGGAAAGTTAGAAAACAACATTTATGTTTTAGATTAAATATCATAGCTCATTATAATGTGGCTAAGTTCTGTGGAAGTAACAATTTGCAGTGCTCTTTTTCAGCTATATAAATATCAGCTGCATTTTGCAGTTTTGGTCTTTTTCTGAAGAACAAATTTTATCATAGCAATTCAGAAAGATATTTGTATTTTACTTCATGCTCTATATTTTCAACTTAAGTCCTCAAGAGCAGTAGTGGCAACTCAAACCTGGAGGGCTGTTTGGTATAGGGTCTGGTATCTGTAAGTGAGTCTAATAATGGATACTGATGAGAAGCATGTACAAAACAGCACGAGTATACAGAATGAGTCTATTCCTTTTATACTCCAGCCAGCAATGGTTTAAGAGCTTCCTAAGCTGGTGACTGCCTGCAGGCCATCATCTTTAGCTGACACCAGTGGACCTGTTACCATGAATTTGTTTAATTTTTTTTTTCTGACTCTTTCTTCATTTTTTCACCTTATAACCTTATTTTTCGCCTCACCCTATGGCAAGAAAATTAAAAATTTCATTATGAATTGGATGGAAAAAATATTTTAATTGTATTAAAATTTTCAGCATCATGATATTTTTGGATATATTTAATACTGAATGGGAAATGGTGAATACTTGTTTCCTATTCATTCTTTCTTTTTACTATCGCAGTCATCTTTTTACTAAGTAAAAAAGCTCTAGTTTGACTTTCATTCATAGGAAAGCTTCTCATATATTTGAAAAAGAGGTTGGTTGTTTTTGGTTCCGCAAATTGCTTGTCAAAATAATTTCAGCCTGACTTCCTAAGAGTTTGCATTTAACTTGTTTCTTCTTCATTCACTACTTTTTCAATACTGACACAATTTATAATTTCTAAACAGTGCTCTTCTTTTTGGTATCATCTGTTAAAGTGCCAATAAAGTACACCAATATTTGTGTTTGTTTCTTTAGATGTTGGTAGAAATGGTGTTTTAATTTTTTTTTTCAGTCAGGGATACAGATGAACACTGAACAACTGATGTGTTAATTGTAAGCAGCCTAAGTTTCGGCTGCTACTTAGAATGTCTTTTTAATTAGCATTCTCATTTTAATCTTGTTGCTTTACTTGAAGGTAGACAACACAGTGTGCATTTTTATGCCTCCTTTCATCCAACCAAGATAATGAATTTTACACTTTGCACTCAGTACGAGAAAATGGTTAAGAGCTACACATAGAACTGTACCGCCTAGAATAAAATCAAGGATTATTTCTGTTCTTACATGTTTTCTAAGTATTTTCTCCAAGTAACTGGTTTTTGTTTTTCAAAAATTTAGTCTCTGCACTATGCCTCTAAATTATATTTGTTTACTTGGGTAAATGACCAACCTAAAGAACCAAATTGAGTATCGCTATTCCTCTACAACTTCACTAGTCCCTCTTGATATTTTGAAGTCATAACTGCTTTATGAATCAAGTTGTTGGCTTTTTAAATCTCTGAACACTTCCTATTTGTGCCATCTAAACCAGATGGAACAATTTGATGGTGTAAACCTATTTACTTTAATTAAATTATCCTTTTTTTAGTATATGCTATTCACTAGAATGAAATAAAAAAAAAGATGTGTGTGTTCTTGTCAAGAGACCTACAAGTTATATGAAACTTCCCCTGTTGGAGCAATCCCAGTCTGGATCACAGCAGGAATTTCTGATGTGTCTCCAGACAAAGCTGTCTTCTGGCACTTAAGGAACCTGGAATGAGTATGTCTAATGCCATTCTTCTCCACTCAATGAAATTCCCATGGGAGGTGGTTCAAAGACCAGGGCAAGTAGAAGTAGCTCTTCATCCATGATGTCTGGGAGAAGACATACAGATTTTTGTGTCTCTAAGACTTCAACCATGACGCACTGAGTATCCATGTGGTATAACAAGGGTTTTGACTCTTTGCTCCTGTCTTTATTTAATAAATTGCAAAATAATATTAGACTATGAAAGGATCAAATGGACACTTCCGATATTTCACACAGCTCTTTGGAATACATTTGCATATGGGGGGTCCAGCGATGTTTTCTCTGTGCATATGGGAAAAAAACCTCATTCTGTCTTACAATCTATATTAAAATTTTACAAAATGCACAAGAGTATGTTCAAGTATGTATGTTCAAAGGTTGCTTGCTTTATGGAGTGCAGAAAGAGGAACTGTCTAGTCATCAAGAGAAACAGAAATTAAAGGTCTATTTGATTTCTTCCTTTGCAATTTTTCAGACACATAGAGTAGTTTCTAGCATTCTTATTCTAGCCAATAATACATTGCAACAAAACGTTTTAAGAAAATGAAGGCAAAGAAATCTGCTTTCTGAGTGTTCTTCTCTTTATTTATTAACATTAGTATTATTGTTAATTAGTATTAATATTATGTCTTTTACTGTCTCTTATGAGTTTCTGCATTAGTACTGGACAGGCTAACGCATATGAGTCATATGCACACTTGATTTTCAGACTAATCTTTTTAATTGCTTGTATAGCTTCTGCTCCTCATTGACCACATTTTGTTCATACTTTTGGAAAGCAGCAGCTGCCCAGTGTTGCAAAGGCCTGATTTCGAAGCAGAGGTGAGCAGGCTGAGCACTGGAACGCTGGTGTGGCTGCTTGGTGCTCCAGCCAGAATTCTAACTATTTACTGACAGCTGAGGTGACTAACAGTCTGCCCCACATAAAAGGGGTCTTCTCATATTTATTAGAGAAGATAATTTAGTGTGTATGTGCACATGTCTTTAGTGATTCTCTTCCGAAAAAAAAGAGAACTTCTGTTGGGTCGGACAGTGTGCAGACTGCACAAATGTATTATTTATGAGTAGTGCTCAGAATGGCTTTCGGGAAACACACAGGCAAACACGTTCCAGGCCCTTAGGAGGCTACATGTCTAATAGCAGACCTGACAAAACCAGTGGGAGCTGCAAACAATAAATGGAGAAATGAAAAAACAGACAAATGTAGCTTTCAAGATCAAAGGTAAATTAGGTAGTTTATCATATGGGTCCTTCCAAAATATTTCTTCACTCTGTGAAGTAATCTGTTCCAAGCCAGTGGCATTTCTTCATATTGCCAAAACCCTTGGAACTACTTTCACAAACATCACAGGTTTTCAGTCTCTTACATGCACAAAGGGACTCCTCCCACACATGACTTTTCCCCACTCCCCACCCCACTCTGGACTTCATGTCCCATGAAGATAAACTCTCTGTACCTCTCCAGTTATACTCAGGGCTTGTATCCCATTAGTGAAAGAGAGAATGCCATTCTAAAGAACATTCATACCTGATCTCAGTGGATTTGGATGTTCAAGGCCATGTTCGATGGGACTTTGAGCCACCTGGTCTAGTTGAAGGTATCCATACCCATGGCAGTAGGGCTGGACTAGATGTTCTTTAAAGTCTCTTTCAACCCGAGCCTTTCTATTATAAAAGGTAGGTCAAAAGCGTATATTACTTTTATTGAAGAGTAATGAAGATATGGCACTTAATTGCCATGATGAGGGTTCAGGAGGCTGAACCTTCAAAGCTCTAATTTTCTACTAGAATTAATAATACTTGTAGTTATAACTTAAACCGAACCTGACCATTTCACTGGTAAAATTGGTAAAATTTACCAATAGATTATTGGTAAACCTTTAAAACATGTAGAGGTGGTTTAGATCCAGTAGAATACAGAATACTGTTTTCATAATAAATTGTTAATATTTTATGGAAAATTATAATACTAGGCTTGATATTAACCTTAGTGATGTGTCTTCAAATATTAGTGACCATTCAGACTTAAAATTTCGTCAAAGCCCCACTAAGAATTTTCTAACAAAAATGCAGGTCTCCTAAACTCCACAAAGCATCTGAAAATCCAGGACACTTGCCATAGCAGTTCATCCACAGCTTCAAGAATAGGCTTCCAGGTACGTAGAATTCAGCTACTGATTTCTATTAAAAGTAACTAAATAGCAGCAACATCCAAAAACTGTTCTTCAACTTACCTTCACTTTTTTTTGCAACACAAATTTTTTTTTTTTTTTTAATTTAGGCCTCAATAAGCCTTCTGTAGTCATCCCTCAGGTAAAATTGCATTAAGCACAGCTGAGTCTGCCGTGTTTTCTGGGAAATACTGCAATGGAGAAAATGGCTATTGGTTTTGTGCTGACAAATTATTGATCACACCTGTGTAATGAATCACTTGACACTATGGATTTTTGCTGAGACTATTAAAGGAACAGCCTCAAGCCCTATGTGTCCTGTATATACTGAAAGTACTCTCCTATTCAAATTTATGTGCATGCCAGTAATGACCACAAGGAGAAAATAAAGTCTTAGAAAGACAATTTTGAAGCAGGTGGTTTAAACAAAGAAAATTAGAAAATAATTTTAAAATGCTTAAAAATATGCAAATGTGTAGCTAGCCATTCAAAAAGAGAGATGAGATGTGTGCCGAGAATGTGCATAGTATTTTTAAACAGATAGGTTAAGATTCAAAGCAAGTGAAAAAGAAACCACTGGTACTAATGCATATTTTTTTATTTAATCAGAAATGCTTTAATTTTCAAAATCTTTTTCTTGGATATGGGTATGAATAGATATAGTTGGATACGGATATCCACGGATGGAAATGGGATAGAAATAGTTTGGATATGGCTAGAAATAGTTTGCACCTGTATCAATGCTGAAGAATTGGACAGATAGGCTGTTAATCCCCTTCTTCTAAGGCTCAGGTCAGAAAAAACGGAACCAATTCTAATTTATGCTCTTGTCCCCCTGCAAACCCTGAACTGCCAAACAGCACAGAAAGAAAGTCATTGGCTGCCCTATGGGTTCTGCCACACCTGAAGTTCTCAAGGTAAGAACACTGATATTCTGACTACAGTCTGTGCAGGTTATGAGAGGTTTCCTTCACATTTTCCTCCATCTTCTCATTCAAACAATAGTTCTTAAAATTTAGCTTATAATTCATGCTATAGAACAATACCATGTGTCAAACTGTCATATAATATAAATGATGAGCTTGAGCCTTCCTTTTATGAAGCCACATTTTTAGTTGTTTATAACCTTACCCAGTTTTGACTGGTTATGCTGAACATTCCAGTGATGGGAAATTTTACCAAAACTATTCCAGTTATTTCTCACAACATCACTCAAGAAAGAAATTGTTGCCAGTTTCTCCTAGGCAGTAAAGCAATAGCTGAGGCTTAGTTGAGGAGAGGCAGCTGTGGAATTCAGGTAAAAGGGAGACAGCTACATTTTTCGTTGCTTCTCCTATTGATTGTTTGATAAAGAACTATCAATGCCTTATTTCCAGAGAGAGAAGCAATGACCTCACACGGGGGAGACAGTCACTTTGCACTTTGATATCTGTTCAAAAATTTACTCAAAAGTATTCAACTTTGCATCTCTTGAAAGTTTCACTTCATACAACATCAGTAGCTTCCTTCTACTAACTCTCAGAACAGTCTGTCTGCAAGACATGAAGGACTAAAATAAATGTGGAGAACACTGTCAGCAACCAGCCTATAGGAAACTACTGGTGCTTCTCCTGAGATTCATTTCCTCTCTCCCTTTGGTGTTTTGTGCTCCCAGCCTAGAGAATCACCATAAAAAGTGTTGGACTCAAATTAAGAAAGAACAGGTACGACCAAAAGAAAAGGAAGGATATTCAGCAGCAGGGGAGGGTGTTGGAGACTGATGGAAAAAGGGGGAGGAAGTTAAATCAGTTGTGCAGAAAGTTGAGTGATGGGAACAGAACAAGAAAAATATGTGGAATGTTCAGAAGAAGATATCAGAAGGGAAATGGGATCATGTACACAAGTTGAAATCAGAGCCAAAACAAAACAAAAAAAAAGGTCGGGAGCAGAGGGGACTGGAAACCCCAGGGAACAAGGAAATTATGCTCTGTAGCATCTGTAGGAATTTGATATCCTCCTCCAGCATGTCGCCTAGTTAACAGAGAAGGGAGTGGGTACATAGCAAAGACCTGGAAGCATGTCGGAATATAATTTGTGGAATTGAAGAGCAACAGAATTAAGTTTACCAAGAACTTTATTTGCTTATATGAAAATATTTGTTATGACTCAAACTTCAAAAACCATCTTATATTTTCTGCAAGAATTTTTGCCTAATTTAGTCTTCTGGGGTTTTCCATTTCTTTACCATGGTATGTTAATTTTATTTTTTGGGAAAGCAAATACTATAAATTATTCTTTTTTTCTTTCTGCCATGTCCGCTCCCTCCTTTGAACAGTTCCTTATACTAACTGCTTATAACGAAATTTCAGATGGTTCAAATTGGCTAAGACCATTTAACATGGATATGTTTAAAGCTTTATGTAAACCTACCCTGTTTATAAAGTTGCTTGTAGGCTTGCACACAACTGTTGAAATTTGGTGGATATTGAGTGTTATTTTTGGTGAAATTTTACTCTCTCATGATATTATTAAATTAGTAATAGGCTTCAAAAGAAATGAAATTATATCACATGCGCAAGATGACAAGCCTTCAGTAGAAATAGTTGTGTAGGAGGTTCTCTTTTAAATGTGGATATACTAGTCTTACCCCACCAAAACTACAGAGTACTGGATAATTTTTTGTTATGTTATGCAACATTCTTTCAAACCATAGACATTTGAGAATCAGTTTTCATACACAAAGTCATAAGCAAATACTTATAACGTCAACCTGCAAAGAGAAACTCTGTAAAAATTATTTAAAATCCATATATTATGTAAGGAAATTTACCTGGAGGCATTCTTTTACTTTACCTTTTATATACATTACCTTTTACTTACATTAACTTTTACTGAAAATAGTCTATACAAAGGTGGTGTTAAGGTGCACATATCCTTCACATACTGGAAGCTTTAAGATAGTCCAAAGGTATTTATCATTTCTAACTTTGCAGCTCTATTTTAATGCTACTTCCTTTAACTTTTGTTCTGATCTCCAAGACTTTCAGAAAGTGAATAGACTACCTAGGTGTAAGAGATTTTAGATAAGGTTGCAACTGTCTTCATTCTTAGCATTTTTTGGTCTGCATTTCCTGCTAATGTGATTTGAATAAGCCAATTACATTGAAATTTGGTCCATGGTCATGCAAATAAGCTCATGAGCGTGGATCTCTCTTCTGTGGATTTAAGTAGGAAGTAAAACTGTCCTACATTTCGTTGTACAAGGGGTCTGCACAGGATACTTCGGTCATACTTTATGCTCTTTTCTGAGGCTCCATTTGCGCTTCATTGGAGCAAGATTTCAGGAACATAGGACATCCAAAAAAATAAAGAAAGCCTTTAAAAAGTACTGAAGTGTTAAAAGTATAGGCTGAGTTTTGTTTTTTAGGTGCAGACTGCAAACCTGAAGTTTAAGCATGCCTTTAATACATGAGATCTTCTATAAAAAATGCCGGGAATATCATCACTGACAGCTGGATGAAAATATTCCCAAATACCCACTGTATACAGTTTCAAACTGATCAAAATCACTGCTGTAAGAAGTATTTTACTTATATCTATTTGTTATAAGATCCCTTTATCAGTGACATCATGTGCACAGTTAAGCTTGATTCACACTAACCAGCAACTCTAGAAAAAATTATTTATTTTTCAAAGTCATGGAACTTCCTGATACTCTTTTAGTGCTGGTGACCTTAAGACAGAATAATTCTTCAGCAACCACTTCTTCACACACTAGTACTGACAGCAGTTTAACTTTCTGTTTGTTGTTACACTTTCTTCACAGCTCTGTAGTGATTCTAGATGAAGTCAAACAATTGGGATTTCTTCAGTGAATTACATCCCAGGCAAACAACCATCCCTATTCTCATTGAAGGAGACATGCCTGAGACAGCACCACTGTAGGGCTCTATATGCAAATGTTGAATTCCATCTGTAAACAACAGAGATGTGGGCTAAATGGGGACGCTTGCCAAATTTGCTGAGGTAAGGGTTGCTAGAAACAAAGCGGAGTAAATATAAATGCCCTGGTATGTGAAAACCTACAACAATTATCCACTCCCTCCCAAGTTTAGCAGGTTGAGTTCCCACATTATAATGCTCTTAGTTTTGGGAGAAAGCCAAATATCAAATTCAGTTCCAGAGAGGAAAGAAAGAGACCAAACCACTTAATGTCTGCATTAAAAATGATACAATGCCATTTTATATAAAAATACACAGCCAAATGCTACACAGCGCAAACTTGATCTCATCTTCCTTTTCTTTCAAAGGCAAAGCATAAAACTGCAACTACCTACAGACATGCAAGGTGTCAGAATGAGCAGTTTAGGAAGTAAAATCATGTCCACATTGGAAGAAAATATTAATTTTATTTTAATAAAAGGTTTTGAGGGGAGTACAGATACTCATTATACGAGAAAACATTATAAATAATATATATATATCAGGAAAATAGTTTTTTAAAAGTACAGTTATTTAACATTCAGTTGTTTTAACACATCTAAATGGCTGTATTAATACACCCAAAACAAATGACTATGACATGACCTTTGTGGTGTCTTCTCCCCTACCCTGTAAAATTATGAAATTAAAGGGGAAAAAAAAATCAATAAATTCTTGCAACACTCAATTTTACTCCCTTAGAAGTAAATATCACTTTCCTTTATTTCTAAATGAAAACAGATTCTTTCTAAGCATCCAACCTTGATGAAAATTCTTTTCAAATTTCCTTTTGGTAGTTATGAAGCACCCTAGAAAATCTGTGATTACAAAACAAGCCTGTTTTACACAGGAGGATTTCTGACACCATAGTGACAGCAATAACACAAACCTCAAAGTAAGTAGATCATTGTTTATTTTCTCCCTCAGCTTCCTATTTGTGTTCCTTGCGGGAAATTTATGTCATTAAAACCAGAGCAAGGCATAAGAGGCATAAGAACATTAGCGGGAATTTTTACTGCATATCCTTCTCAATAAATACTAAAATTATTTTTACCTAAATAATTTTTTTACCTAAATAACTGGGGTTTTTTCTATCTTATGTCTCTTTTTTTTTTTTTTTTTTCCTAGAATGCTTAATTTTCAGTCTGTTACACACATGTTTTGTGATAGCAACAAATCGAGTTTTTCAAGAGATCCAAACCCAATGTCTGAGCTGTTACACACAGAGCCTAAAGCTCCTGGTGTGAGCTTACATCACTTGTACACAAATGCACGTCAGGAGTCCATCCAGCAAAATATCTGCCTATCCAAAGAACTGTGACAAGCAACACTAGCCTTTGAATCAGGACTCTGCTTTCTGTTATGTATATTTTTATGTGGTAGAAAAATGATCTCAAGATCTTAGGGAAAAAAAAACCAAACCAACAAACGTTACTGTACTCAGACCTCACAAGCCGATCAAAACCAAAGAAGATGACATTTGATCTTCCACATACTTTTCCCAAACTTCCCATGGCCTTCTGCTGCAGGAAGTGCTCATATTCAAATCAGCAGGACTTCACAGATGCTTAAAGACAGGCATGTGCACAATGGCTTTCTGAGCTTGAGGCCATCCTTCACATTTTTATTAAATAAGAGAAGCTTGTAATCTGATGTTAAACAGTGGGCCAGACCTCAAGAGCTGCTCAGATTTTACACACTCAATGACTCTGACTGATGACCTCAGGGTTTGGCAAACCTGATTTTTTAAAAAAATTTCCTGTACAGTATGTCAAAGCTGGTATGTCCTCTAGTTCCACTACGATGATGGCCCTGAAGGCAAGAGCAGTAAACCAGTTGCAGATTGAGCCAGGTTCATTTATTTGGCATACAAAAGCTGTTCTTAATATAAACAGCTGAGAAAAATGCATAGAGTATGACAGAACTAAATAAAGTTCTTCCTCAGTGACAATAACTGCAACACAAATTTATCAGTAACACAAGGTGAGTAATATCCTCACTGTATTACAATTCAGTTTTAAATATTCATAATCCACAAAATTACTACACAGCATTTCCTTTCCTCTTTCTCTTTCTTTTTCTTTCTCCTTCCTTCTTTTTCTTTCTTTCTTTTTTCTCTCTCTTTATCTTTTTTTTTCTTCCTTTCTTTCTCTCTCTTTCTCTCTTTCGTTCTCTCCACCCTTCTTTCCTTCTTTTTCCTCTTGCTATTTAATGTCATGCTTTTGTAATTTCTTTAATGGAGATAAGAAATTTTTTCCAATGAACAACTTGTTACTCATGTTTATGACTGAAAAATATGGTTAATTATAGTCAATGTCAGGAATAACTAATGTTCTTTAGCACTTTGGAGACCAGAAAATGTAAGTCTATCAAGATATGAAATATACAATTATTTGTGTATGTATTTGATAAGATGGCTTGTGCTCCCACCCACCTTTTTTATTCTCTTCTGCTATTAGTCTCAAAATCAATTTAAAGTGCTTTCTGCATCTAAATAAATTGTACCAGAACTGTCATTTGAATAATGCATAGGTTCCTACTGAAACTAAAAATATTTATTTAAATCATGTAATAAAAAAAAAAACCCAAAAAACAAGCCAACATTTTAAGTGGCTGGAGGCTGTCCTGCAAATTGCTGGAACTAATTTCTTACCCTGATATATATTTCCAGCTCTTGGGCCGATACTTTTCATCAGCACCATACAGACAATCTCAGCCTTCCCATGCCCCTGCTTCCTGGGGTCTTCCCACAATGGGAGCACCTGCTCTGATTGGGCAGGCTCTGTTTTGAGCATTCTCCAGCTCCCTTCTGTATACGCCAGACTGTACTTCACAACGCTGCTTAAACTCACGAGCATTCTGTGTGCCTGTCTCCTTCCCTGAAACAAATAACAAAGGTTCAAAACAACACACCTCACTTGGATGTAGTAATTCCAAAGCCTTACGTGGGCCAGGCTGTGGGAAAGAGAAGCAGGAAAGAAAAAGATATGAATATTTGATCTGTTCAGGTTAAATTTCTGGGTTGTGAGAGGAGTGTTTCCTCTTGCTCACATGGACGAAACTGCAGCACTTGTTAGGACAGCTTAGAGAGATCCCACAGCTTGTAGTTTCAAATCAAGAACTTAGAAATCTCAAATTCTTGCGCTACAATAAACCCCAGCTGAGCAAAAGAAAGACCTTCCTATATATCATACTTGACTAGGTAGGTCCAGCCCCTTGGATTCCCCTTTTCCTCCCCTTTCTCCCTGCTCCCCACGGGGCTGCAGTGCCTGGGACCGCTCCCCTCTGAGGCTGATCTGGCAGGATCACACAGTAAGTGTAAGGAGGAGACAGGAGCACCACAAACACGTGCCCTCTCTGAAAATTTGAATAGACCCTATGAAGCTTATTTCCCTGTGAGTGAATGCAATCAGATCTCAGTTTCATAATCCAAATAACAGCTTATGTAACAATCACGCAGTCTGAGGTGGTGGACTGAGGTCTTACAGTAAGGGGTCATGTAGCATGTTATCTTATCAAGAGATTAGCACAGAAATTTCTCCCCCTGCCCCCACACTTTTTTTTTTGCAATAAAGTCTCAAACCATCAAAACCTTTTCATTGTTACAATTTCAAGCAACGAAATCGCTTCAGGTTTCTTAACTAATGATCTCTCTCCTTCCTTTCCTCTCCCCCTTCTCAGACATGCAATGACATCAAGAGATTATGTTTAGTTTAAACAAGTCAGGGAGATACAAGCATTCCTGAAAATATGTTAATTCCTTCCTGCTCAACAGATTAGTAGCATTTGATTTGACATGACTATAAGTTTACATACTTCAAAGAATTTTTAAAGTAATACCTTCTAAAAAAGGAATTAATAAAAATGTTCTTGCACATTCTGCATGACTAAGTGCCTGATTGTTTTGGTTTTTTTTTTTGGTATTCACAATCTATTTTCATGCCTTGGTGCTAACAGTCGTGAACAAAAATCAACTCCAGTATTGTAGCATTAATGGGGAACAGTCTGGCCTCCACCTAACCCTGAAGATAATTATGCTAAAACAATAGCAATGAGCATTCAGCTAACTAGCTATAACAAGGAAAGACTGCTGCTGCCATTCATCAAAAAGGCCATTTGGATAATGAGGAGAGATGGCTACTGACATATTTCAGCAGGGGAGGCCATCCTGCTGGGAGTTTCTTTCAAAATGCCAAATTCTATCCATTTAAAAAGCAAACATCATGCTCTCTTTGGCTTGTCTGGTGATCTGGGGAGCAGAGACATAAGTCATATAGTACTGTCCAAGTTGGAATAAAGAGCTGGAAGAGATACTGAAGGAGAATAAAATGCCGTAGCGTACGTATCATTGTAATCTTCAGTCTCCCGAAAGGACTAATCCTAATTATGAGCAACATGATTGCTGTCAGTCAGGAAAAGCAAATCCCTTGCTTTCTGTAAGAAGCTACTAATCTGATTATTGATTTACAATTCTGGTGATTAGTCAAAGAACGTGCATCTCAAGGAATCTGAATATCCTGACTGGACAAACAGTAAAACAGATGTTTAGAAGAAGTGTTTTGCTTTAAATAAATATAATAACAGATAAATAATACCATTTCAAAACACATTTAGGCTAGCAAATATTGTGTGAATAAAACAGAATAAATGTTAACCATTATGCCTGGTTTTGTAAGTAGTGTCTAATATGACAGCCACTTCATCACAACATGATCACAGATGATTTACTAAAATAACACCAACAAGGAAGATAAAATAGCAATGGACCTTCCAAGTAAAAATCAGTACAAATGTGTTGTACTGTCTTGTGTTTCCTGTCTGAAGACAATTTCTCCCATTTGAAACTGGCATTTGTTGTGATGGTGAGGAAATGTATTTTAATTTGTCTGTGAAAATTTGTTTTTAAAAGTATCTTTTCATATGAAGTAGGAAGCAAAGGAAATATATGTTCTATTTTTCAGTGACCTGTCTGAACAGAGGTGCTTTCCAGAACAACAAGCAAGAACCACATTCGAAATTTCTCCAATGCCATCCATTGTCATCTGCTGAAGACAGTGGAAATCTCAAGCAGCGCAGCTCCAGCCCTTCTGCTGCTGGGGTGCCAGGGTCCTCTCTCTTGCTGACTTGTCACACAATGGTGAATGTGCTTACTTTGTTAGAAGGCTCACTAACAAACCCATGACTATATGGCAAAAAAAATGTTAAGGTAATAGGTGAAAAAGAAAAACACGTGGAGGAGAAGGAAATTCAATGGGAGGTTTCTAAAAGAAAACGTGAGCCCAGTGAAACCAATCTCCATAGGTTTCTTCTACAGTCCGTAGAACGTAAGAAGCTGGTCCATGAAGTTATTCAGAGCAGAACTTTGGCAACTCTTTCTGGAAGGATTTATCTTTCTTCACAGACTGTATGAGACTTACAGAATTTAGCTTCAGTAGGCTAAAATTCATCTTTTGTCATACCCTATACAAGGAGCCCACTCAAAAATTACTGTCTTAAGGAAGCAAATATTCTCTTCCATTTCCAAAAAGTCAATTTCAGAGAAGCAATGTGGGATGCTAGAACTTATGGCTGAAAATTAGAAAACCTTCTGACGGTAATTTTTTTTTATTGCGCTGGGCCACAGTGTCAAAAAGGATTTGCGTTCCTCACCTAGAATTCAAATAAGCACATGTTTTTCCAGTAGTGATAAAGTGAGTCAGAATCATAGAATATCCTGAGCTGGAAGGGACCCTGAGGGATCATCAAAATTCAGCTCCTGACCCTGCACAGGACCACCCCAAGAATCACATCTTTTAAGGTTTCAGCCATTACACTGTGAAGAAATAGAGTATGACATGTAAATTTTGGGAGCAACTAATAATTTTAAAATCTAGGAAACTTACCACATGTGTAACTATGTTTCAGTGGCACTAATTGGACTCTATCACAGAACTGTTTCTACTGAACTTTCTCTGCTCATGCTCAAGTCATTGTACGAGGCTGGTCATAATGTACTTGGTTTGTTCGAGGGGTTTGAAGGCAGGAGAGGACACCGCAGCTTGCTGAGTACCATTAGACAGCATATTAATAATGTCATACCTTGGGTAGAAACTGTTTATTGAAACCAGTTACAAACATGCAGACTTCTTTTGGCACAGCATGGGCTTTGCTATGTACATTTCTAAGCTGATGAACTCTGCAAAATACAAGCTGTTAAGAGTGTTTACCTTGTGTATTCCTAGTACTGATCTATGACTTTAGTGCTATGTGAAAAATTAAGAAATAGAGAAGGAAAAATTATTTGCCTTTCTTTGTGCTGTACATGATCATGACTAATTTGATACTAGAACTGGAATCAAAGGAGCTAAGTAAAATTTTCCATATCTAATTCTTTCCCACGTTTAGTTTACCTTGATCTCTGAAATGCTTTCATTCTCTCCTTAGGGCGTGAATACTTGCTATTATAAAATTTACATGTCTGTATTTTTGTAGGAGAGGCAAATTAAGGCAAAAATTCTCAACAACAAACTTCCACAGTGAAGATAGATCATTTCATATTTCTAGCCATGCTGAATTATGGGAAAATAAAACTCACTACAGCTATGTGTAAGTGTTCACAGAAATATATCTTGTCTCAAAACCCAGGCATGCAGCATAGTTTTGCTTTAATAAAGTTAACTGTCTCTAATATTTGGAGCCAGTAACAATAACTTTTCTACTGCAAGCATGGCCTTTTGGACTTTATAACATAAAAATACAAAACCAACAAACCCTTCACATTTCTCTTTGCACTAATGACAAAAGAACAGGGTGGTGCCATGTTGGCGGCACTGTGGGATTGCACTTGATCTCTGTAATTTTTGGCAAATAATGAATCAACTTGGCCCCTCTAAAAATCTCATGCGAGGTTAGAGATATGCTATTAGAGTAGAGCTAAAAAATACTGCTGTGGTGTTTATAGAAAGCCCTTGCTCAGATTATTCTATTTGAAGTCAATTAGAAGACTCCTCTGATCTTACTGGCATGGGTTCTCACAGCAAACACTAGACAGTTGTTATCACTAATGCTGAAGAATGCAGATATCCTGGGAGAATGCAAAGGCTGGTTTTAGGAGCTATTCACTATCTCTGTTGATGCTCATTGGATATATGTCTGTTTTGCAAAGTCAGATCAAAATGATTGCCTCTAACCACTATGCAGAGAAGCAAAGGCTGTCAAGCACCTGCCAGTTTTCACAGTACAATTCCCGTATCTGCTGGGCATTGTGGTTCCACGCAATGTTATTCATTTCCAATACACTTTCTGAAACATTAACAGTGCCCAACACACCACTGCTTTGAAGAAAGCACCGACTCAAGCACAGAAAGAGAATGTAGGTCAGTATGACAATTTTTTATTAATTTTTATTTTGCTTTTTCTGTTTGCTTTCATTGATCCCTCAACCTCATTTATGAACTGCTTGCTGTCCACTTTGGTGATATTGAAAAACCCCTAAGTATAAAGCTTTCACTTATACTAGTCTTCCAAACCAAAACCAGGTTGCATGCACATATGTGCATCTCTGTCTCGCCTATATAAACACAGTAAAATATAATATGAAAAGTCACCACATCTGGCACATGCTTGACAGACAGAGGACAATATTAAGATCTTCCATACCAGAGAGCAGGGAAAATGTGTGTACAAGGGAAATCTAAAGTACTGTGAAGTACAGGGGTTATCCTTTGTTTTGCCTTTTCTGTGTGTTTTGTTACATGAGTTTTCTCAGTCTGCTCCAGTTCAAAGCATTTCTCATCAAATGCTGAAGCCCACCTGGCCCACCCAAGGGGATGTCTCTAGCTACAAAGCTTCAACAGGAGATGCACACCTATGTCATCTCTGTTACTTCTGAAAGTATCGTGTAACATGAGATCAAGTTCGCATTCTTTTTCTCATTTTCTTTAGCAATATTATAAGTTACAGCACCTTCCTTGTATATTCACTATATTGCTTTGCTCTTCAAATCAGCAAAACTTATTCACTGATTTTTATGAGCCAACAAAGTGGTATAATTCGTGTCTCATGTACACATGCACACACACATGCAGACATCTAGCATGCAATTTACTACTTCAGATAAAGCATTGCAAAATAGAATTTTATCTACTGTGATGTCAAAGTTTCAACATCTAGTGTGATTGCTGATAGATAAATGACTGGCTTTATTGGTTCATTCTTGAATATAGAGCGTTTTTTTAAATTTCAGAAAATGTTGTGCATCTGCTTTCCAAAATTATCTCTCTGCCTTGGTTTCCTCTATTAGTGATGATTTCTGGGAATATGGACCAGTGCTATAATTTGCATCATGAAGCAAGAATGAACATTTTGAAACTGATCTAACAAACATGTAAATGCATTAATTGTTCCACATTTTTTGACCATGCCCAGAGCAGTGGGGTGGCCACTAGATAATCTTTGAGGTCACTTCCAATGCAGGCCATTCTATTATTCCATTCTGTGATTTTTCTACTTAGCAAACGTTTTAAAATTTTGATTTTAATTTTAGAAGTCTTTCTGGAAACAAGGAAATCTTTCCACTTGTAGACTGTATGGTCTACTTTCTAAAGTATCATGTTCAGACAGACGTCTGTTCATCTGGCTCTGGAGAGCTGATTGAGCAATGAGATATTTATAATGACTTATTTTGCTGGAGAATTAATTCAACAGGAAAGTAAAAATTTTATCTTGCAGTAGTTTATTCTAACTGTTGACTAAAATTTAAAGCACTGATGTTTTTAAGACTAAGGAGGGGTTTGCTTTCCCATGTATTTCTGCTTTTGATTGCTGTTAAACTCACTATGTAATTAACTTCAAATAGTAATGAATAAAAATTAAATATTTAATTTATACTTCCATTCACCATCATAAATGACATAGAGCTATGGGTAAAACATACCAAACATATCTTCAACAGTTTACAGCAACACAATAAAACTTATCCTCCTACCCAGAGCATATCACTTTCTTGATAAATAAAAATATGTTAAACTTTACAAGACAGTCCTATGAATTTCTAAGGCAATCTGTTCAATGTTCCTTGTCAGACAATGTATAACAAATAAAAACTGTATCCTCCAAACCAGAATAGAAAATATTCCACTTATCTACTTTTACTCTCACTTCCATCTCTTCTTCTGTTCTTTATGAAAAATGAATTTGTCTTTTGATTTCTAGTCTACAAGAAACTATTTCATCACCTATCACTCCTTTTGCAGATATGTTATATATTTGGGAACATAACTGAGGATTTTAAAAAAGAAAATGTGAGTTAAAATACTGTTTTTTAAAAAAAACCCTAAAATCCTGACTGAATAAAACAAATTTTGTCAAACCACTATCTTCCTGAGTCTGCAAGCAGACTAAAATGAAAGTTACGGGAAACTTTACTCATAGAATTAACTTTGGAGCTTAGTTATGGTGATTTAAATGCTTCTACTACTAATTACTTCATTAATTGTTCTAGAATAAAGGAAAGGCAGGGAAAAAAGGTGCTTATTTTACAATTCTTAACTATTTGTAGCTCTTTCCTTGATGACAAGCTATAAAGCATCTTTTGCAATGGCTAATTTCAAAACTTTTATCAAGTCATAATGGCATAACTAACAGAGTTTTGCAGCTGCAGTGATGCTCCCAGGTGTGCATAGAGCTTATGAATCCATCTATGAAGTTAGAAAAGGTGCATTGGACTCCTGTGTTGGTTTTGAAGGACTTTTTCTTTCATTAATTTCAATAGGACTTTTGTCAGCCAAGATGTGCAGTTCTATTTGGAGACAGTCTACAGTCCAGCAATATTGTAGACAGAACATACTATCAAAAAATATGTTTGCCTTTTCACTGGAAATCACATTAAATAACTCAAATATCCTGCTCTGATTTCATCCTTTTGGTTGCTTTTTTTTTCCCTTTCTTTTTATTCAGTTCAGTATAAACAAAGAGAATCGCAGAAGCCAAGGCAGCATGTCAAGCAGGGAACGCACAGGGTCTGTCACACCCTACTGAGATGTCTGCCCGCTCCTTATTTGTGCTGATTTGTATCCAGCAGAGCATATAACCAACTTAACCAGTTGATTCCTCTGCTGAGGCTGTTTTCCTGTATTGCAAGGAAAAAAATTATCAGGGAAGAAAGAAGTAAGAAAAATATTACACGTAAAGAAAAAAAATTAGATATGTGTTGGAGAGAACATAAAAGAGCCAAATTCAAAAATAACTCATACAATGACATCCTTTCCAACTGTTTAACTATTTCTCATCTCCTTTAATTTGGTGTGGATTGTGTTGAGGAGCTAAAAAATTCTTAATTTAACTCCACCATAAATAAATGAAAGCAACAACAAAAGTAACCAGAGTTTGTTCTTTATTTGATGTAAACTTTTTAAGTTCCCATCATGTTCCTTAGGACAGCATTTATTATTTAATTACACATAAAGAATGGCATGAGGTTCATATTAATAATGGGGAAAATGGATTCAAAACAAATGACTCAATAATCTTCAAACTGTTCTTTGAAAAGAGAGAATATTTATTATATATTATTTTATCTATTATTATTGCATAATAGATGATGATTATTATTACATTTATTAGAATATAAATGTACTATTAAACTGTTGCAAAACTGACACTAATTTTTAATTCTGTGTCTGTGATCTGTCAAGAGTTGAGCTGTTTCAGGGCACAAATGCAGCCACTTCTTTGCCATCTTATCCTCAAAACTCCTTGTTAGGGGTATCCATGGGACAAATTTCCCCGACTAAGCTCTGGCGAAGATGGTAGGGCTACTGCTGGCAAATTCTCTTCAGTTTAGCAGAACAGAGTATAGTACATAGGAAGTCAGTTCCCATTCATTCCCTTGCCAAAGGGGTTTTAAATGCCCATCCTGCATGGATTGCATGAGATTGATGCTTTGCCTTAACAAAGCCACCTCTCTTCAGTGACATTTGAAAACTGAGGTATTGTATACACACCAGGATAGTTATAACAACTTAACATTACCTTTTATGTGTCTTCATACTCAGTAGTTCAAAAAGTACTTTTCAAAGATGTTACTTTCACATTGTTTGAGTAAGGACCATAGCTATGCCCAGGATATTTTGCTAGCTAATGTCAAGATCAAAAGTAGCCTCCCACCTCCCATGCTGACCTGTCGCAATGAGATTGGGCACACAGCCCTGTGAGAACCATCCCCTCTGGGCTGTGTGATGTGCACAAGGCATTGGGGAACTAGTAATCAAAAGGTTTTAATGAGAGTAGTGAAGACTGGAAATTTTGGTTTGTGTTAGACTTCTGAATTTCAACAACTATTTTCAAATTCTGTATTTTGAGTCTTGGAAAATATTTAATTTTAGTAATGTTTAATGTTTTCTTTTGGTTAGGAAAGTTTTAAAGTATACTCTTGCTGTTGTGCAAGGTTTTTCTTTTTAATAAAAACTTAGACTTTGCTTAGAAGAAAAAACTAAATATTTTGTGTCAAGAAGGCTGAAACGGAGAAAGTTTTATAGCCTCTGCTTGTCCATGTTTCGTTTTCAATGAAGATGCATGAAAAAGATAATCCCTTATTATTTTTTTTTGTAGTGCTGAAGTTCTGCTATTGCAAATCCATGCAAGCATCCTATCATAGGCAATAACCAAGATTTGCAAAGCCATCTGAGGAATGTAGGTCTACAAATTTCATGGAAGGTCTACAAATTTGATGGAAGTCATGCAGCAAAATAGCTCAAAACAGTTTTGGGCATTTCAAGAAATACATGTAGATTTAAAAGCCAGGATTTGCCCCATTGAGTTTAACTAAGGAATGGGCAAGTGACCCTGAGTACTGAATGAGACTGATAAGGCAAATAGAGCAGTCGGAAATGAAAAATAGGAAAGCCACTTCAGGTCCTGTTTTAAAATAGATCTACAAAGATCTGATTCTTCAGATCTTAATCAGTGATCTGAAGAACTTAGAGAAGCTTTCTAATCACCCTTGAAAATCAGAAAAGGAACAAAACAAAAATTGTCATCCTCAACCTCCAACAAGTGCATTAGTAATAACCTTCTATGAACAAATAATAAAGTAAAAAAATATGAGCAGACCTTGACAAAAAAAAAAGATGATACAATAAAAACATCATTGAGAATGTCACTTGTATTTCCTTCTGGAAAACAATTGAGTTAGATCTTCTCTGGCCTTGTTTGTCTGTTTGTTTTTTTTCTTCCTACAGTTATGCCAAATTATCTGAACGTCTTTTATATGGTCAGAGACCCTGAAGAGCCGTTAGTCAGAGATGCTGCAGATGTGGCTGGATATTCACTGCTACAAACACAGCTCTCACCAAACTGCATCACACTACCCGGGATTCTCAGTCCCCAGCAGTGTATTAAAAGCACAAAATACTTTAAAATTTTCTAACCACAATGTAATAGCATGTCTGCACTCATGCCTTTATTTTTGTCCCATGTAAATTTTAGAAAGTCATCATATACAATATGGCCAAGTGGTTTTTACTGTCTAAATAATGGCCAAAAGAGGTGAAAATTGGTTCATTATTAAAAAGGCAGTCGCAGCATCACTGTTCATAAATCCATTAAGCTTCTAAACAAAATCCTTCTCTGAAAAGTACATCTCTTAAGTGTGACAGTCTGCATATCTATACTCTCCAAGTATCTCTGCCAGGTACATTACTGTGTCAATACATTGAGAAACAGGAAAAGGTTTTTAAATGGTTCCCATCTATGCAAAAGTCTAATATGTCTTAAAGCACCTCATGAAACAGCTGGTAAACAAAGTGTTCAGACTCTGGGGCTTGCATAGCAGGTGACTGCATTTTAGTAGAATTCTCACAGCTCTGACATGCACGCAGACAGAGTAAGTTCCCATAAGAGATTATCACAGGAAAAAGACTCATTCATGTATGCAATTGTTTGTTATCAATAGACAACATGCACTCTAATTTATTTTGACTTGTTGGATTTGATTCACTGCTTTTGCATATGTTTGCTTTAAACTGGATAATCAAATCTGGCTGTGTATGAGCTGAACTTTCTGCCTCTATAAAAGTATGCATTGACCATTCAGTGACACTTCTCCAAAGGGAAGTACACACCTTTCTTACCAATGTGACCCTTCCACCTTACTTTTCCTTTCTCAGAACAACAGACTGAAAATTTCTTCAGAAGACTCAACAAGTAATGCACCCTTCTCTAGTCAGACCAGAGAAATAAGATATTTATTAGTACTTTTGCCTCTTTACTGAAAGAAACACAGTGTGTGTAATCATGTTCAGGATGTGCCTCCCCCTTTTTAGGAGGAAGATAAAGTTACTGATACAGTTTGGAGGGTAAAGGTCTGAAGGGCAATTAACTTCTTCCAACTATGAAGATAATTGGGTAGAGGAGACTAAATGGATCAGAACTGGCAATAAATAGCCATGCTCAAGGAAAAGACTTCGGTGTAAGACTACTATTGAATACAGCAAATTCTTCATAAATGTCCTAATTGAGGTGTCTGTTAAAGCTGGTCGTCAGCAAGTCAGAGTTTTGGAGGAAACAACATTTCATTGCTGCCAGTCCTCACAGAATCACTGTGAGCTGTTGGTTTGATAACCATTGTAGAAGCACAATCTTATATCTGGATTGGAAAACAAGTCCCTGGGAGGATGCTCAACATATTAGCTGCAACAGAGAGACAAACTTCTCCTTTTGGTATCCTGATGCAGAGCTAGTGGTGCAGAGGACATTGCCTGGTCTCTACAAATACAGTGGCATGGGAAATATGCCCTCTTGAATAAGTTTAAGTTATTTATCTTGTAAAGCTTTTTCAGGAGGCATTGAGGAAGAGCCCTGCCTGCATTCTTTCTGGGGCTCTGGCTGAAGGGTAGCAAGCCTGAGCATAGTCTGTATAATGGCAAGCTTAGTCATTAGGATGGAGTCAGCAGCAAAACCCTCTAAGCAGGTTCTGTAATCACATTACAGGATCTGTGCAGCAGTGGCTAAACCTGCTGCAAGGGGGGCAGACTTCCTACCTGCCTCTGTGGGTCACCCTTATCTTGGCTTTACCCTGTCAGGGTGTGAAGTGCACAGACAAAACAAATCACCAGCTGCAGGCCACATGTCACTCGGGCAGCCTTTGACGTGAAAGTGTCACAAGGCACAGAGCATGCCACCGAGGAATTAGATATGCAGGGGCAGCACTGGTGAGTTGGCTGGAAACACACAGAGAGACCGTGGTGCTGGCTGTGATAGCCATTCACGCTCGTTTCAAAGGCACCTTGTCTCACTTTCCGTTCTCTGTAAAACAGGAGTACTGGTAAAGGCCTCTGTACACTTCACAAAACTATTAGAAATAATTAATTTCTGATATCACAGTGAACCGAAGAATAAACATTATTAAAGAATTGGGCATAATTTTAAATGCATTTTTTGTGCTATAATTATACATCCACATGGCACCATTACCAAGTATGAATGTCCACTTATTAACAAACCAGCTGTAGTAAGCCTGTACTAGTATACCCTGGACAATGCAGTGTTCAGAAACTCCATGGAGATAGCAGCTGCATAAATTCCATCAGAAGATGCTGCTGTGCTCCAAAACATTATCAGCTTCATCTGCTAAAGTTGGATAGACACGAAATGTAGAATTCCATTATCTTCTGTTACTACATTTTCACTGAAAATAAGACTACTTCAATTTCCATTTCTGAAATAAATGCATATGTTGCAAATAAATGATTTTTTTATTATCCTTTATAATTCTCGATCATCTGTTGCAACTAACCTTAAGAATTTTTTTGCTGTTGTTTAATTATTTTTAAAATTGTTTGATTAATTCAGGAAGGTGTTGATTTTTTTCCTGTCAGACAGTGCTCGTGATGAAAGTAGGGAGGTAGACTGGTGGCAATTAATACCTTCTACTTAAAAAGTAATTTTCATCAATAGTTATTCTGATTTTTTCAAAAATTCCACCAAATTTTCTGTTGTCTTCATTTTTACATATGAACTTAAATATTTCTGAGGACTAAATGTAGGAGGATAAATAAATACTGTGTACCTTAAATATCCTGCAGAAGTGTAAGCAGATGAGAAAGAAAACAAAACAGCCAAGAAGCGACACTACAGATATTGTTTGCTATTTTATTGACTCAAATCTGAAATCCAAGACTTTCAAAAGTAATTTCCTTTGCCATGAAAGAAAATTACTGGTATTTTTTCCCCTTGATGAATTTTTGAGGGAATATATATATATATATATGTAAATCTCCCCATATATATGATTAGCAGTGGCACTCTGCATTTGAACAACCTTGGGCTTCTCTATCCCAGTTCCAGACACAGCTGTCCCATCTCTGCTCCTCTGCTAGGGCTCCTGGTGACTGCCTACGCTGCCACTTACACAACACCAACACCCATTTTTCAGTTTCATGCTTTTCATGAGACAACATGGTCTTGTCAGGTGGCAGTGTGTTTTGGCTCCTGCACACACAGCTGTTTTTACTACTCAGGGTATTTGAATGCTTACTCCACCCATTTGTTTAATGAGACATGCAATCAGCTTCAATTCCAATAGGTCATTAACACCTCTCCCACAGCAATATGAAGCCAAAATTGGACAGGTTTGTTATGCCTGTTACAGCATGCAGTGGAGATAATTTCTGCAGGTATTAAAATGTCTTTATTATAATTCATGTTGATATTAACTATGAGCCATCCTCCTCACTACAGCAGCAATAAAAATTAATAACTCATCTTTTTCCTGTGTGATTATGCTTTGAAGTGTATATTTTTCTCCTAACTTTTGAATTTCATTTCATAAACATATCAACCAAATTAAAGCACTATTGTGAATGATTCTCAATGTTTTCCTCCTTACAAGAGAAAAATGCAAAAGATTAAAAAATATGTAGGAACTGTATCTGGCTTAGTGTGGCTTACTAAAACCCGCTTAGGTAACTGCTGGAATAAAAGGTGTCATAAGCATCTATTCTTGTAATCATCCGACAGTATCTTGATTTTCGTGACAAAATACCAGGGTGGATGTAACCTTTGTGGCCTTTCTCTTGTTCTTAAAGGACAGGAAATAAGTGTTACTTAACATCTGAATTCCACCTGCTAAATGCACCTTGCTATAGCATGTAGCACCAGGGAGCTGGCATTTCCAGAGAGGAGAGTTGGTATGTGAATGACACACCTTCATTCATTTCTGTTGTTGTCTTTTTCCTTTCTGGGAATAAAGATGAGGCTATTAGTATGGTATCTGCTTATGCCTGAGACAAAAGGGGAGGAACATGACAGAGGCAAAATGGCAGGATGTGGAGAAGGAGAAGGTATTTATCCCATAAAGTGATCTGTGCAGTAAACTGGGAAATCACTGTTTACATTGCAAAAGTTTTAGTATGCTTTCATTAACTTCAACATATCTAAGCATTTGCTGGGAGCTGTTGCCGTTATGCACTGTACAGAGTCTGTAAATAAGGGTGAGTATTAGCAAGTGCTTTGAAATCAACAATGGGCAGAGAAATGGCACTACATGCTCCAAGCCCAGCCCTATGCTCAGGACACCTTTCTTGCCTGTATGTTACATCTCTGTGTTTTACTGGCAGATTATACAATACCTGTATTCATCTATACTCTGAAAGTGACTAAGATCTATAAGCGAGGGGTGAGAATGGGCTCTCTTTCAGTGGATTTTCATCCTCCTTTTATACCTATTCACTTGCATGATCTGGAATCAGAACTAGCTGAGAGAGTTGGAACCCACCAGAAAAAATGAGCTGATTTCCAGCAACTGAACATGTCTCCTTTCCTTTAAGGCAAAAAAAAATGTGGTAGTTTTGCCTGGCCCAGTTTTTGCCAGTGAACAGGGTGGGGTACAAAGATGGCTCCTGCATGTCCTGAGTAAAGATTCTGGAAATTTTCCACCATGTCCAGCAGAGCCAGTCTCTGATGGCTGTAAAATGATGGACATGCTGCTGGTAAAACCTGGGCCAATTAGAGATGTTAGTTACGCCTCTGTGAAAACATATTTAAGAAGAAATCAAAACAATGTGAGCACGCACTTCTTTTTAGCCAGGGAAGGAGGAGGAGGAGGTAAAAATATGTGAGGGAGAACAACATGGAGGCACCAAGGTCAGTGGAAAGGCGGGGGAGGAGGTGCTCTAGGCGCCAGAGCTGAAAACCCTCTGCCAGCCGTGGTGAAGACCGTGGGGGAGCAGGTGGTCCCCCTGCAGCCCATGG
>VZRL01005608.1:1431883-1516164 GCA_013397895.1 Origma solitaria
TTTCCTTTAAGGCAAAAAAAAAAAAAGAATATGACATAGACTGACATAGATGGTTTAAAAAAGTGGCCAACAGAAAGTATTAATGTGTAAAAATTTATTTGGTTGGTGGTTTTTCTTTGTATGTAGAGTGCAGAAAAGGGAAATAGGTGTTCAGTCCAATGGGAGTTTGCCAGTTGTCAATATGACAAAATCCAGTACTGACTTTGTTCCTTGTCTCAGATACCTTAATCAAAAGGTCAAGGACAGAAAGTAGATGGTGTAGCTCCACCTCTCACTCCCAAATATCTCCTCTCTGTCACACCTCAACTGGTCTGCAGGGAACATATAGAACTCTCGACTTCTCTGGTTAAGCATGTAACTCACCTAAGTGCTCAGTCTCCATTGCTCTTACCCTAATTCTTTTCCCAAACTCTAAATTTATTTAATAACAAGGACAAAGAATTATTCCTGGAAGTATAAAGAGAAATGTAGGTCAAGACAGAGACTTACCTTGATGATCTCCCTTAAGTACTTTTGTGTAGTTTTAATTGAATTGACCTTTTTAAAAGTGTGCCCTGTATTTTTTTCTTTTCTTTTTTTGCTACAGGTCAGCTTGGAAATGCAATGTACTAACTTACTGAAGTTTTTTGCAGATTTGCAATTGTAAATGTTTTATTGCACTTGAGGTTCTTTAGAGCTCATAACAAATATGATGGGGAAGAAAACTGGGTGCAGTTCACTTTAGTTCTGCTACATATATTGTAAAGACATATATGGACTTTAACGTAATCATATAGTTAATTTTTATCAATGAAACATAAAATTGCCTGCCCAGTGGTAGCAGGCAGACTTCTCTACACTCTGCACATACAAAAGCAAGCAACTAAGTTGATAAAAGTTATGGATTTGGAAGAATTGTAAGGATATGGGTCTTGGAACTCCTTCACAATATTTTCGTCTGCAGATTCTAGCATAATGGCTTGTGATTTTGACTGAGCCTTATAGACTTTGTTACATTACAGCTATAATCAGTATAAGAAAAAAAGTCATCAGTAGAGTATCCACATCACCTGTAGCATTCTTTGCTTCCTTCTTGTACACATAAGGCTGTTTAATGGAATGTTTTTTATTAGAAAAAAACCCTAAACTGTTTACCAATTTAATTTGTTAATCCCATAATGAAATAAAAAGAGAACATTGTGTTTTCATATTAATCATGTGAGGTTGGATACAATTTGTTGTTTCACAACTCTAAGTCTTCCTTCAAGTTCCCAGACGGCACTTCAGAGAGAAAATCCAAGCCTTGAGTTCAGTACTACAAGCTGCCACAAAAAAAAAAAAAGTAGGTTATGTGACTCAAAAAGAAGATATACTTTTTAAAGGATGCAGATACTTGTTGCACAGTTTGAAATATCCTATTGGCAAGACTAGACTAGTTTAACCATACAGAGTGGCAATGGCCCAAAAATACTAATCAGCAAAGGCAGAAAATTTGCTTAATTTGGGTGCAGATGGCTTGGGTTTACATGATGCTGCCAAGCTATTTTTATCATTGTAGTCTAGGTCTTGGCCAAAAGTTAGGAACAAAATCTAAGCACATATAAACTTCAAAGATCTTTTAGATTTGAGCTAAACCCAAACTTCGTTGACATTTCCATGTCTGAGTTCTGAAGCTATCAATTTTATGGTATTTTAAAACCCTTGCATAAGTTTGTGTCTGTAAATAGCACTAGTCAAAGTAAGCAAAAGTCCAGAGTGAAGCATCAGAATTCTGGGGAGCTCTAAGGGTAATCTTAACAGGTTTTTTTTTTCTATTGTTATATTTCTAGTAGCAAAAAAGGGGAAATAAAAAAGAAAAAAAAAGTAAAAAAAAGTATAACTATTATAGCATTGTTAACCTTGGACTTGGACTGAAAAAATACATTGACATTGACTGACAGCTCAGCAGGGCAGGGCAGGGGCTATGACCTGAGACAACTCCATGCTTTTTATAACAGAGAAGGCCATTTTGTGAGAGGGGGAAGAAATGCATTACAAAAAATAACAAATATTTGTAACCGTCCTGCTAAATTCCTGGTGAGCACAAAGGTAATGGCAGTTGGACTAGTTGTTTAATGTAGGTCCCTTCCAACTGAAATATTCTATTCTGTATATTAAGTGACTGAAATCTGACTGTGATCCATACTGTAGAACCATTTTCTCTAACTGCTAATACATGAACTTGTACATCTTCTGTATACATGCAATTTTGTGAATGGGTAAAGTGCAACTGTCAAGAGGTTTCTGGACATATAATACGAAACACAGCTCAAAAAAGGCATCAAGTTGAAAGCTGCAAAATTTTACTTCAGATGTACAAGTTAGAAGCTCTCATGAGATGCTTATGAATATATAGTGTGCAAAAATTACAGGTTAATGTTCAGAACTTGTTCATATGGGTTTTTATTTCCTTAACAGCACCTTATTTCATTAATAGGTGCCGGAGTCACTAGGGTTATTCTAGTCTTTAATGGTTTTATTCCTTATGATAATGAAACTACCAGCATGCTTCACAGTAGCACTTTCATCTTGTGTTCGTTGTCTATATACTTCTTGTTGTCCAGTACAAAGATATCAAAGTTTTGCCCCTTTGGAGTACCCTTTTCTAAAATGATGAGACACTTCCAGAGGAAAAGGACAACTCACTTTGAATTAAGATAATAGATTATGACTCTCATTATAGGAATAATCTCTTTCATCCTTCTTGTGATCTTGTGATCACAGGGTACATGTGATGATGATAGGGGACTGAACGCACAGAAATCACACTCATGTGGGAGAAACACAGCATGCTGTGTCGAAAGACCTTCTCTAAATAGTGCTCCAGTATCTCTACAGAGAAAGCACAGCTCATTCAGAATGCAAATCTAACAGACATAAATGTTGGTACAGCCACTTGTCTGAGAATGGAGCAGAAGTGTTTACTTTTTTTTCCCTCTACTCTGAGGAGTAATTTATAACAACAATATTCATTCTGTCTAAGCAGTCTCTGGCACCACAGTATGCATATCAGCAATTGTAATACAGTCATTCACTATTGGCACTTCAGGCCAATAAAGTTTATTTCACTTGGAGTGCTGACATGGCTGTCTGCAAACAAGGCTCTGAGAACTAAGACAGCTGGAATGTCATTAAAGAATATTGACTCTCTCTTCTTTTTTATCTGTTTCCCTTTGGTGGAACTTTAGTGCATTTAAGAATGTTAGTTGCCTCCCAAAACACGAAAGCAAAACTGGTAAAATCTATTTTTATATGTTCCTCCATGTATATCCCAAGTAATATAAATTAGTGAAGAAGATTAAACCATAAAACAGATTTGGGGAAGAATAAAAAGATTTTACCGTGCCCAGATGGCTGCATCAGATATTTCATGAGAGCTTTTTGTGAGTTTAAAGCTGGCTGTGTAGGGAGGAGCTGATTATTAATAATTTAGCAACTTTGGCAGGATCAATATGACTAATTTGTTATGTCTGCAGAGCTAATTCCTATTCCTTTGTGAACTGAAGACTTGAAAAATTGAAGTAACAATTTAAAAGGAAAAGCAGTTATAGGGATTAAGAGGAACTGATTGATTCTGGTTTAATCTTAAAAAGAATTAATAATCTAAAATTAGGGAGCTCTTTTACAGTTGTAGTATGTGCGACTGGAAGAACTTGCTACTTCACTGTTTTACTGCTAGAAGGGGTTTCTGAAAATCGAACTTCACAACTGTTGCACATTTCAGTTATTTTAAAATCACCCTTGCAGTAGCAACACCCCTCTGGTTTGGTTCTGTGACACTTTATAGTAGAAGTCCTGAGCACTCCTATTTTTAAATTACACAGTTTAATACAGACTAGAGGAATGCGGGAAACTGAGTTCCAGCAAAAAGGGAGGGAGTTTGAAAGAAATGGGTCTTCTTCTCCCTTTCTTTCCTGAACTATTCAAGTCATTAAACAAAGCTCATTCCATAGTAATAGTGTGCATTCTTCATAGAGGTTTCTCTACTGGCTCAGACTCAATAGGAAGAGCCCTGAAGGACAAATGTCACAGATAAAATTTTGCAAGGGTGGAAAGCTGCCACACCCTGTCACTTAGTGAAAGGTGAAAGACCAAACCTATGGCATGGAAATACCAGACACTGCTACCAGTGGTATTCCTATCCATCTCTCCATCTACTCCACCTGCTCCACCTACCACCTAAAGCACTCACCTATGCTCAGCTCAGAATCTTTGGTGTGAACCTTCCCCAGATGACAACCCCTGGATCAGCAGTCCTTTGTTTGGTGACAGCCATCACAGTCACAGGGCAGGACAGGTCTCATGCTCCTTCTCATTGATCTGCATTTTCATGATCTTTGAATTAGCATTTCATGCCTCCAGGTCATTCCTTGTGGGACACAACGCCTGTCTCCCTCCTGTTGTTGTGGATGCATTGTCTGCTACATAATAATGGGAAAGCACCTCTCTGCAGCGCGGATTAAAAGGAAAGACAGAAATAGGATGTTTTATGCAGAATGAGAACAAAACACCAAAAAAAGCACATGGAACAATTGGAACACATTCAAAAGAAAATTTCCAAGAGAATTTAATGGTGAAATTGACCTCTTGTGATGTTTACAGCTATTAAATAACAGAATATTGTATTTGGCTCTAGGAAAGAGAAAAGAATAATTACCCAAATGACAGTTTATAGAGTGTCCTAGAGTGGGTTCTGTTTCACACAAAGGAGAAACAAAGCTGAAGAATTCTTGCAAAATCTTTAAAGAATTCCATTTAAGTAGCTATACTATACAATGAAGGGGAATTAACACTTATACAGCTTGAATAAATGCCAGTATGGGCTTGCACTACTTGGTGCAAAAAAATGTAATACACTGCCATAATTAAAACACATGGAAGATTTAAGTCATCAGGCACTGGTAAAGGACTGGGAAGCACAAAATATTATGATGTTTCAATGCTAACACCTGAATGCTGGGAGGAAGATTGCAGTTGAAGCAGTCTCTATTAACATGCTCAAGTTTCTTTTGGTTTTTTTCAGGAGGTTGGTTTCTGGGATTTATTTTTTTGGGGGTGGTTTGTTTTGTTTTAATAATTCCAGATTTGTAGAGAAGACTGGACATTTGGGCCCTTTTCTAATGTTTTATACACTTTATTTGCTTGCAAGTACATCACTAGCACAAACATGTACGTGTGTACATGTCCTTAAAACAGTAAAGCCTGTCATAGCTCAACATCTGGTGGGTTTGGCTTGTAAGGTATGTAGAATAACACTCTTTAGATTGGGACAGTTATGCTCTTTTTCATGCAAAAATAGTAACTAAATAAGTTATCAGAAGAACTGGAATAGCCACTGCAAAATAAAGCCTTTTTCAGAGTATATGAAGCAATTTCATTTCTAATTGCTGCGATAGTGGGTTTAATAGATTTCCTAAATAAAAGAAAATAAATGAAAATAAATCTTTATAATAGTGCAAAAAAAATTTGGTTTTACACAAAGGCAGCCATGTTTCTTGGATTATTAGCAAGAATAAACAATGCATATGTATGCACTTAATTTATTTCTTTGAATATATGTGCTAGAATGTACAAGCATTCTGCTTTTCACATACACCTTAAAATTGTATAAAATTGTGTAAACAATAACACTATAATAGCATAAACAATAGCAAAGGGCAATAGGGAATCTAGTCCCTGCATGGACAGTGGAGAACAATGATTATGAATTTAAGATAAGGTTAAATGAGAAGCCTTCCTTTAACAGAAGAAGGGAAAAGGATATTGATGGAGAATCCTGATCAGTATAATCTACTAATGAATAAATGGCAAGTATCAGAAATACTAATTGTAGTAGAATTTTCTTCAACATTTCTTTAGAGGTTTTCTTTTATCGTCTCTGAGTATTCCATGTCATTCGTGGCTCATATTTAATTGTTTTTTGTTTTAAAAACTTAAATTATTAAATAAAAGAGATTGCCAGGAAAAACATGGCAGCCTTCTAGTCGGGGTTAAAATTCAGAGCTAATTTTGCACAAATTACTTACATTCCAGGATTGCTCTTACATTCCAGTGTTAATTCTGAAGTTGCAACACACTTCCACAATGTTTCTACTTTTTCTTAAGTACTCCACGGCAAAACTAATGTATAATAACTTCAACCTTCAAAACATGTGCCTAGAATTTTTCTTAAGTCTGAAGCACTGAATAACAAATTAGGACTATGACTGTCAGGCCAACTAAAAAAACAGATTCCATGCTGGGTTCTTCTCCTCAACAGTGGAGATTGCTCCATTAGCAATTTTTTTCCTAATTAAAGGCCCTCGGCTGACCAAGTACTTCAGGAACCACAACATGGAGATTTTTAAATTTTTAGAAAACTTAATTGCAGCAAATAAATTTACCAGCAGGAACACATTGATTACTAACAGAAGCTAACATCATCCCAAAGCCCTTGTCTTCCAAACAGAGAAAACTAAAAGACTGAAATTACTCTACTGATGAAATTATTTCTGGCTACATCTCAAATAAAAAACAACTTTCAGAGTGGTGAAAAGGTCATAGAAAATCTTGTTCAAGATTTTCCAATGACTGATATTTGTCAATAGCAAAAGAAGCCTAACTGCATGTTGTCCCAAATTCCTGGTGAATCAAGTCTTTGTTTTTGCATTGAATAGCAAAACCTCTGGATTGTAGTGGGTCTAGAAACCTTGTTTTGATTGATCTAGTCTACATATATAATTAGGAAAATCAAAGTGAGTCCATGGGGCTTTTTTATACAGTATATTGAAACTGGGCATAACCAAGTTACAAAAGCTGCTGATGAAATTGTATGTGCATCCACTCACAAAGGGATTTGTTGTAAATAATTATTTTTTCCTGGAAAATACATTACTATTTTAGTTAGTTCAGGAGTTTTCACAAGGTTCCTTGAAAGGATAATTACTGAATAAAGAGGAGCTATAAAAGCTTGAAAATGAGCCATGAAGTGCACATTTTATAAGTGCAAGTTTAGTATGACTTCATATTGTAATTCTCTTGTGGCAGCTCATTTATATCCTTTAGACACCAAGCAGCAGCTCCCAAGTCTGTATATAACTTGAAGACAAAGTGCTTCTCACATGCCTACACTCCATAATATAACAGAAATGGGTGCAGGTGTCCGGGAGAGGTCTGAAAGAAGCAGCAGAGACAACTCTGTATCCCTGGAAGCAGAGCAACCAGGGCCTTGCAGAGCTGAGGTCATCTCTTACCTGTGAACTATTTCTGGAGGTCCCGTTCCTCTTGGCTGTGGATACACCTCTTGTGACTCAGACACACAAAGACTTTCCTGTGCAGCTCTCAGAACAAGTCAAGGTGCATACTCCTGTCTAAAGAACCTCCGTGTAATGCCAAATTCTTTTAAAGTTATGTTTCATTTCACTTCTTAGGAAAGGCCAACAGTAGACTGTTAGCCAATTTTGCTTTGTACTCTGCTGTGTAAGTATGTTGAGGCACAATATATTTATCCTGGTAGAAAAAAGAAATTACTAATTACCAGCAAGACTTAATTGCACTTCTTTTAAATCAATACAAAATATTTAAATTATTTCTATTATCTCTACCTCACAGAATCCTTTCTCTTCAGTCTATTTTGTTAGCTTTTTCAATTAGTGTAGCAGATCAGATCAATAGATCAGTTACCATATATAGAATCAGCAAAGCAGGGCTTTCTAAATTACACTACTGACTGAAGAACAGCCCTTTTCAGCTCATTAGACCAATTATAGAAAATTGTATTTGATTCACAGGCTTTACAAAATTTTTCTGAGATGACAGAATTTTCCTCTCTATCGAATTTAGCTTAATAGTAGGTTATTTAGAGATAAGTAAAGAAACAATCTTCAGCTTTCCACCAGAGACTGATAAGCTAATTTGTTTCACTTAGCTCTGAGAGTGCTGAGAATATCTTCACACTTTCTAAGGCTCTGGATTGTGCCATAAAAGCAAAGTCCTCTGGTGGGTGAAACTTCAGCACTGAGCCCTAAGGGAGCTCAGAAAACTCACTGTAAAGGGGGAATATAAATAATAAAAGGGTGTACTTCTGCTACTACAGAATATAGAGTAGTAATCCTAGACCTTTCGTAGCTTTAGATTCATTGTCTCCTGGTAAGGAAGGAAGCTGATTACTGCATCCAGGAATATTGGCCTCTTTGTCCCTTCATTCCTTGTTCTGTAGATCTGGGTAAGGAATGAGAAGATGCTAGACCTATTAATTTTGCTTCTTACCTGTTGTAGTTTTATTACCTTAGTAACTTAGTAATTTCATGTCTTATAGCTACCCCAAATAGTATGGTATGTAATATCATACAATCTTGCCAATAGGCAAGAACATTTTTCACCATAAAATCATTGTTTTCAATAGAAATCTCCATTTGTGAAAATACCCTGCTTGGGGAGGATACATAATTTGTGAAAGACGGAACCTTTTTTCAGTAACAGAATCTCAGTAAATGGCTCTAATTCTCTTGAAGGCAGATCATTTAATCTAACTAACTGTTGCTGCAGAGCTGCAGAAAAGCAAGTATTTCTGGGTAACTTGACCAGAGGGAAAACAATTAAGCTACATTACTGAACTGTAGTAATATGTTTTCTTGGCAGCAGACCTGCCTCTGTGGTTACCGCCACATATAATGTACCCTCTTTAAAGACTAGAGGCTGGAAAAACAAACAATCCAGAAGTGTACTGTACTGAGTCCCACACACTGAATGCATGTTAGAAAACTGTATTTCAGTTGTGGATTCATAAGCTTGCTTTACCTCATTTCACACACACTCAGACCTGTTGGTTCAGTCACTCTATTTTAGATTAAGAGAGAATTGGGTTAGTTTTTCAAAGCTCAGCTAAATTGTTACTGAATTCCCCTAATTCACTGGCAAAATGATGGAAAAAGCAGTGACGAAGCATGACAAAAAGACTAGTGAGAAAAACAGGTATTATGAATGTACAAGACACACACACACTTGTAGCTTAAAAATACTTCTATGCCTAAACACACATGAAATGCTGTTAGAACTTTATTAAGACTGAAGCATCTATCGCTCAGAGTTTAGAAAAAAACACCTTTAAGATTACCTACCTGACTCTAATTCAGTCCTTTTGTATATTTACATTAAGACATTAATCGTAATTACATGACTACGTGCTCTTATTTTTAAGGGCACTTTATTGCTTAATGCAAATGATAGAAGATGGTTACTCCTTTGGGAAAATGACTAGAACTGTGGTTTAGGTTAATCAAGTGTAGTTACCAGTGCTGAAGACCAATGTCTTGGGTTTTATCTACTTCCAAGAATCCTTATCCTACATGTAGGCAGAATATTAATTTTGTGGTAAATACTTCTTATGCTGTTCAATACTAGAGATTAATACTTGATCATGTCACAAACATTCCTAAATTAGGTTGTGCAACACCCCTGTTAAGGCCATTCTAACCTCAAATTTGCAAATGCAGGACAGGGTAGACAAAAAAAGGGTTCAAAGGTCAGAGCATCCATGGTACTTTAAGGTACCAGCTTGCGACACTTATTCAATTTTCCCGAGAAGCTGATCTTATAGAGCACTTCATGTTTTTCAGGTTCAGGTTCCAGCAAGATTAGTTGTAGTTCTGAGTGTAGAGAATTTATCATAGGTCCTTATGTCTCATGCTGAACATGCAGAACTCGAGGACATGCAATTAGTGATGACCTCAGAAAAGTTTGGTTTGCATGACTTGCTTAGCATCACACAGATGGGAAGAAGGACGGAAGAAATGAAATTCCTCAGAACCATATTATAAGATCTGAATCAGGAAATCCTCACTTTTCTGTTTGATGTCTCATTTTAGTTACAAGCAACCTCTTAATAATAAGACCTGATTCATTCTTTGAATATGCCTCTTATGCACAAAATGCATGAGGGTTCTTGTGGAAATGATCACATCACTACAAACTGTTTCATAATGTTTATCCTTAAGCAGGCTGAATTAACACTATCCTAACAATTTTATCTTGGAATTTTGTAACTTCTGAACACCTTAAGTTTTGGGTTCGTTTCCTTTCTCTTATGTAGATGTGTGTCCCTGTACATGTTTTGTGTGTGTATGCGTGACTTTGTGAGATCCTTTCAGCTGCAACCTGAAAACAGAGACACTCCCTCTCTGGGCATTGCAGTGCCTCCCCGTGAGTCCTGAGCATGGATCATGGTCCTGAGCGAAAGGAGTAACTAAAACATAGCAATTGCAGGTTTTCAGGCTCTGTGCACAAGAAATAAGTGTAAATGTCACCCTCATAAGTACTTCTACCAGAAAAAAGAAGAAGAAATTTGCTGATAGAAGAAATTTGGATTTAAAATCCAGGGTCCATCCTGGACTCTAGCAGGAGCTGCTGTTCACTCCAGACCTGAGTCATCTTCTGGTCCCCCCAAGCATCCAATTACCATTTCACCATCCTGGTCTCTTGTTCCCTCTTATTTTCCTCTTTACCCTTAGACCCAACATGGTTGATTTGCTGTGTCCTTGAGTCTTTCGAAACTGCTAAAACATAAACAACAATAAAATCTCTTCTGTTTTACTATTCCTACAACCTTCTTTTCACAGACTGGTTTTACAATCAGTTCCCACAATATTTGGTCTCTTACATTCTATATAAGTTTTCTAAGCGATCCTACTTCCAGCCTGCTGTATCACATTGAAGCTTTACTCTTTGCCTCAGAAAGCTGTCCAACCATTCTTTTCTGGTCATTCTTTTTCAGCAAACTAGATACCATTTTCTCCACTGCTTCCTTGTTTCATGCTATTTTTCTTGTCAGACCAACCTATACTTTGTCTCTTTACCAGCTTTTGGGTGCAATCGCCCACACACCAGACTCCAGTCTCATCCTTCACTGCAAACCTCATGTAGTTTTGTTTCCCTCAGGCATCCAGTCTCATGCTTGATTAGCCCAATTTTCTGTTTTCCGACTGTCAATCCCAATTCTCCTCCTCCCCTGTCTTACTGTTGCTTGTATTTATTCATTAATGCAATCTTATTCCTCCCTCACTCTTCTGCTTTGTGTTTTCCTTTATACGTCTTGGAGAAGAGCCTGAGAGAGGGCCGGGGGCAGATTATTCAGACTACACAGGATGGGCAGGTTCTCTGCCTGTGGTTGTGGTGGTAGGCTCAATATTCCTGCTAAGACACTCACATAGGTATGGTCATCAGAGGTGTTCCGGAGAATAATCAAAGCAGGCCCTACAGGAGACAGATGGAGCAGGGAGGAGTACTGTCCACACATAAATGTGCTTACATGGTGAAGAGCTGGTACAGAGTGAACAGTCTTGTTAAATGGTAGAGGTAAAAATAAAGGGGAACAAAAGAAAACAAATTAATGAATAATTGGCTTTTCCTGTCCTATATGTCAGATTAGATATGTAGAAATCCAGATCAGGATGCAAGTACAACGTAACATGTAAGCATCTTGACCTCTACCAAAAAAATGGGGGTAAAAAAGCTTTCAGGGTTTTGCTGGTCTCAGAAATCCTTCGTGGTGCTGTGCCAATACATGGCAAAAGCAGTCATGGATTAACACATGTCTGTCAGAGTGCAGTGTGTTAGAACTCTGCCCTCTACTCTGGGCTTAGTCCATGGTCATTCTCGGAAAAGAAATTGTGCTGGAGCTCCTAAACAGCAGATCTGCCAGCCCCAAGGTCTCTGAGATTACAGCAGTGACAAGAAGACTAAACTGGCAAATGCTAAACAAGCAGGTCCAAGCTCAGATAAAAGCAATTATTTATGGCTTTTCTGAGTTTTCCCATTTGACCTGTTAACTCTAGACAGACTTAAAACCTAGACAAATCTGTGCAGCCTTTCCTTAGGGTGGCAAAAGGGACACCCCTGATAGAAAGACCTTTTCCTTCAGATAACTTTTAATTCCTTTCAAAGGAAACATTTATTTAATATGAACAAAGAAATATGTTTTCTCAAGCCTCATTTTCAGAAATATCCAAATCATTCTGACTTAAATTAAAATATATATAAAAATAATGTAATTTGGCCTAAGAAAGGCAATCAGCTTTTGAAATGTCAACTCAATTATTTAAAACACAACAAAATTATAGGTTGCAGAGTGCAACATCTTATAATGGGAATCTTAATAAAAGACAGTGTTACCACTTCCACCTCTAACACTGACACTAATTTAGTGTGTTCTTTTCCTAGAGGGTGTTTTACCTATTTTGCAATTGTTTCTACCTTTGTTTGGTTTGTAGCTTTTATCACCACTGAAGAAAAAGTCCAATAAACAACAAACAGAAATAACTCACTGTTTACATTCAGATTACAGTTGCAAACAGGACCATAATTGCTGAAAGCTGGGCTATAAAAATATTAAATAGAAACAGTTGCCTGTCTCCATGGGTATAGAAGGGATTACCCTTTACAGAATAGATTAGTTTTGGGACTGTCTTTCAGTGAATCAAACCACCCAAAAATTCAAAAGTGGCAAGAATCTGCAGCATCAGCAAATTCAAATTTTCCATGAAGGAAATTCTTAGGGATAGAGGCGGTAGACAATATTTCAGTTTCTTTGTTTTCCCTTCTAAAATAATTAAAAATAATTCTAAATGCTTCTGAAATCTCTTTCAATGCTCTCCTTTCGAAGGTCTTGTCTACAAAGGGCTGGCACAGCTCTAGCCTTTTCATAGACTCACCAAAATGTTTCCCCCATAGTGCCTCACCCCAGCACAGCTTATGTTTCAGCAAAACCACAGTTGTAAATCTCCTGCAGAACTTTTCAAAAGACTGTCTTGCCAGCATGCTGTTTCCATTATCATGCTCCTGTTAAACCTTGCCCTGGCCTGGGTTATGGGACCTGGTCAAACTCTAACGGCTGGATGTAAAACAGCTCCACAGAGAGTGGAAAATCAAACAGTAGGAAAGATCTGAGGAACTCTGGGAAGATACAGGTGGCAGAGCTCTCACAAGCTGATAACCTTGGAGGGTTCCTTACTCTCTGTCTGTCTAAAACCTCTTTTATCAGTTTTGCTCAAGGATCAAATACATTGTTTTGGAAAAATTAAATCAAAATGAGATGGAAAATAAACCAATGGCATTTGGAAGATTAGGACACATTTAAATGCCAGACTTTTTGTCTGCCTAATTTAAATACTTGCTTTCCCTCTCAAAATATGTGTGTATATACACATAAACATATATACATATATGTGTATGCATGTACTATTTTGTTTATGTAACCCGTCATTTGCACACTAATAGCATAGTCAATTATTTCCAGTGAAAAGTGTTTGAAATTTTTTCTCTCAATAGTACCTATTTGCATGTGATATCAAACCTTACAATATTTAATCTAGTTCTCCTTAAAATACTCCTTAAAGGGTGGGAATGCTCCTGTGGCTGGAGAACTAAAGAGGAGTCACAGTCTAAGTGATCACAAGAATAATGTCTCTGATGCAAGGAACGGAAATAGGAAGAACAATGGCTTCAAACAGCTCTTGGGTTTTGATATTAAAATAAAGACACAATGAAATGTATCTTTTAACTTAAATATGAGTAGATGTAAGACAAAAATGAGTATTCTAGTAGTTAAAAATCCTATGATTCAAAGTGATTCTTAAGCCTCCACTTTTTAAAGACTTAAATAATAATAAATAAGTAGACACATTTGCAAAACCCTCTGAAAAGTATATGCATCTTTTAAAGAATACTTTTGCTCTTCTGAAGACAGAATTTGGACAGTTTTGGGGTTTTTTCTCAGTTGTATCCCGAGATTGTCAGGCGCCTTCCAAATTCTACTCCTCTTCTCTTAAGTGAAAGTTTATTATTTTAACACTAGATCTAATTGTTGCTGTGCAAGTCCTTACCAACGACACTGTACAAATTGTATTCTACTGATGCTGAGAACATCAGATAAAAAATTAAACATCTTTACTGCTGAAAAGGGCAAACAGCCATAACAAAAGCAGGAAAGGAGGATGACAGGGAGTTTAAAAATAAGTTTCTACCTGTATGCATGAACTATATATTCTTTCCTGCAATAAGAAAATGTTTCAATCACCTTACATAAGAGGTTATAAATGTTGTCCACTGTTACCTTTTTTAAAACCCCAGGAGCTTATAGCTCAGCTAAGTTCTCAAGAGGTATGAGTGTTTTGTTAGCAGGTATCTCTGGGCATCCTTCTGTTGTCTCATAAGGTGCTCTGGTCAAATCTGCTACATCTGAGAACATTTTCAAAACTCTTTCTGCAGATGCCTGAAAACTCTTTACCCAGACTTTGGACTTTTTGCTTTGCTTTCTCACCAGAGGGCAACTGAAGTACAGAGTTGAAGAGAACCATAGCACTCTTAGAGAGTGGGACCTAAATGCCCCCAGAGAGGGACCAGCCTGAAAATTAAATAATCTTTAGCTAACAGATGGTCTTTCATGTGATAGATGAAACAAATGGATAAAGGAAGATGGTGAAGTTAAAAAAGAGGCTCCCTCTGTTAAATTATTTCTAAGGCATGTAGAACATTTCTCTTTCTTTAAATTGCTCACAAAAGCACTTAAACACCCATGGAAATACATTTTTTTAAATAGGAAAAAAAAACCATTGCAAATTTGTTTTGCTTTTCTTTATCTTTTTTTTTTTTCTGTCACAATCCAATTTACCTGCATGTTTAATCTTCTAGTAAACTACAATATTATGTTCTATGCATATTTTTAGCACTCCTCCCAGTGTAAGACCTTTACGCACAGTTTATTGAATACTTTCTATTTATTGTATTTTGACTGAGTTATCTCAGAGGTCCTGTTCTTTCATCCTACATGATCAGACTGGTTAGTCTCTACCAACTTCTCAATAACCAAAGGCCCAAAGTGAGGTTATCCACCCTATGTGAAGTTATGCAGATATGTCTGCTGTCACCTGCCTTGTTCAGTGTGTACATGAGGTTGGCTGGGTAATTAGAATGAAAATCTGTACAGCACTGACACAGATCAATGTTTCTTTCTCAGCAAAACAGCAAAACCCAGATGGCACAATGTCTTTGCCTTCATAGTGTCTGGGTGCGATTAAAACTTGGCACTCAGTTCAGATAAAAGAGATAATTGATGGGGACAGGAGGGGGAGGAGATGAGCATAAAAAAGGAATGGCAGGAATTGTTTTTTCTCCTATAATCATAACTATAGCACATCTTTCTCGAGTTCATAGCATAGACCTCTGCCATGTAACTAATTGTACTTAGTCCTTCCAGTTTTGGGGTCTTGAGTACTTCCGTAAATGGTCAAAACCACTCTTTGTAAAGCATAGTTTTTTTCAAGATAGAAAGCTCCCCGACCAAACAGCAAATAAACCCAGGTTATTTTCATAAGTGTTTCAGTGTGCTGCATGATGATTCAAATCTGTACATTCTTGGGATGTATCTACTCAAGAGACAACCCTTTAGTGCAGGTGTTCCGGGCAGCAGTTCATTTTAAATGTATCACAAGAGCAATGTCCACACATCAGAGAAGCAAGTGCTCGGTTTGGAAACCATGGGAGGTGCTGCCGACATGTCCCACACACCTTGAGGGTTGAGGTGATAGATGGACAGCATGCCAGGCAACAGAAAATGTGTGTTGCTCCTTTTACATTGTTCACTATGACTTTCATAGTGGAAAACTTCTTACAACGTAAGCAAAGTAGACATAAACAATATGCTTATCTCTCATGATTTTAGAGAAACACAAATATATAGATATTAAAAAGTTACCTCATTCCTCAGGCTATTCTGAAGTGACTAAACCCAGAGAGCTTCAGTTATCACATCAAGGCTTTTCAAGCACTGGTGTTTCTTCCCAGCAGTACTTCCTCATTCAGACTTGACACTGCTGTAATGCCATCACACAGCTTGCATGCTGCTATCTTGGGACTGTCATGAGCAGACAGGCTCCTGTCTGCTCAAATTGTAATGTTTATAAGGATCCTGAGTGAACCATTAGCCTGTGATACAGCCCATATTGTCCTCATGCCTCTGAATCAGTGAACAGCTTTCATATGTAGCTCAAAGTAAAAGGTCCTTGGGGAAAGGAGTCTGAAACAAGGACTTTATGAAAAATTCAGTTGACTTTACAAAAACACTTTCTGCTGCACAAATTACAAACCAGCTTTGAATTTCACCAATTCATATTCAGTATAATCACTCATCATAAAAAATCTATGCAGTTGATATTTATAGAGAAGGATAAGTGTAAAAATATAATAAATGTGTTGATCCTCTATTATTCTGCACTTGAAATAGTTAAAAAAAAATCTATGTGGACTAACCTAAGATGGAGGGGGACAATTAAAACTTATCAGTAAAAAATACATTCTTTTATACCTACATAATAGTGCAATTTTTTCTACACCACTTTTCAAGCTAATGATCTTTCTCCTAGACCATTAATAAACAAAAAGGAATAAACATCTACATCAGCAACATTTTTTCTGCTATGTTTTTTTTTTAGCTAAATGTATGCTTATTATGTAGAAGCAGTAGAGCATGTTAGTTTCTCTTAAAAAAATGACAATCACCAAGGAAGTAGAAGAAGACATGGATAATGATGTGCATGTATCTGCTTATTAATGCTCTGCACAGAAGCCTGCACAAGCAGCATTTCTGGTAGCCCTGTGTGAAAGTTACTGTTGGTGCACACAAATCGGAGGTACAGAGCACTTCCAGTTTCAATAATTGACTACAAGGTCTACTTCTGCAGTCCCTCCTGGGAGTTCATGAGGACACGCATCTGGCACAAAGTTAATCATATTTGTTCTGACACACAGCAGTACACAAACTATTTCCCCTGGCAGATTACTTTCTATTACCCAATATAAAAACGGCTGACATCTTCAAAATGCTAATGAGAGATATATCAATTTTTATAAGAGCTTGGATGTCTTCCAAGTATTTTTAAATGTACTCAACAGATTGTGAAATACATTCAGTATATGGTTATAAATGCAATATGTTAACTTTCTTTGTTGTTGTATGCCTTGTAATCTACACTGACAGAGATTAAGTATGACTGGATGAACAAATGCCCTTAAAATATTGGTTTATTCTTTTGCTTAATTGCTTGTTTTTCTTCAGCTATTTCTTACACTCTAATTGAGCAAAATATAATATCTTTACAGTTGCTACATCAGCTTGCATCACAAAGAAGTCTGGCCCATTGCATTTTGACCCAGAAAATGAAATTATTATTGGATTACAGAAATAAAACTCTAAACGAGTTGGAGTGTGGAAATACTTTTTCTTTCTTATTACACTGTGATGAAAATGTTCTAAAATTATGCCTCTACCTATTCTCTTTTAAACATTTTCTTAACAGAATATCTTCCAATTCAGTGGTAATCTGGCCTTATTGCAAGCTTTATCATAACTTAGACACCAATATTGTCAGTTGAGTAAAATGAGACACACACTCATGAACAGACTTACTTTCCAAGATGTAGATTTGGAATTAGAGCTGTGATGTATTATTCCTTGAACAAAATTATCTACAGACACATGCAAAAAAAAAAAAAAACTGGCTGGAGTTTTCCTCTCTACACTTTCTAACCTGACTGAAGTTAAATAAGTGAAGAAAATGAAGCACAGTGGAGAAGGAAGGAAGGAAGGAAGTAAGGAAGGAAGGAATGGTGCGGAAGGAAGGAAGGAAGGAAGGAAAGAAGGAAGGAAGGGGACATGAGCACTGTAAAATGATCAAAACATGGTTTATATTGTTTTTCAGAGGATCTGCAAGACATACTGATTTTGCAACATGACTTAAAATTTGATGGGATATTGCTTGTTGTTACATCAATTCTAATGAAAAGTGGAACACTCTGCTGCAAATTCAGTTCTAAGAGCTGCAATATTGTCTTTTCTAAGTCTGATGTTATGAACAAAGTAGTTAAAACTTAGTAAAAATAGCTTTTTGATAGAGATAATTGCATCGTTTGCAAGACAGTGAACGTGTTGAGAAGGTTGCTTCTTCCGAAATAGGCTTTAATTATTACATACAACTCCAAGAAGTGTTTTTTGTTGGTTTTTGTTTGTTGTTTTGTTTTTGTTTTTTTAAATAAACTCAGCAGGAATATTGAAAGCATCACAAACAGTAGAGAAAATTCACACATGGTAGAAGAAACATTAGTTTTGGCATAACAAGTGAAAGATAAATACTAAAAAACACCAAAATGCTTAGCTAAGGTAATCATTTTGATCTACATAAAAAACCTAATAATTATGTCCACAAAAGTATACAGTAAACTAAAGAATTTGCTCTGAAATTATCCTGTTCTTGGTAGAACACAACAGTTAAATTAGTTTGCTATTGTATTCATAGTGGAATAAAAATTTTTTTGAGTGGTATGAATGAAGACTATATCTATCATAAAATTTCTTAGATTGTCTGCATTCATTCTGCAAAAGGACCAGTTATAGGCAAGAATATTCTGCTTTATTTCTAAAGGCTCAGCTGTAAATCTAAAGACCCTGACATACAAATATTGCTACATTTAGGAACAGAGTTGTGATGTTTCTACACTAAGCCTTTTGTAGTAGTCTCTCAGAGGCTCCTGCATCAGTAACATCCTCAGAAAATAGAAATTAATGTCAGCACCTCAGCCACCACAGTTTATTATCCCAGCACGTAAACTCAAACTTACCTTCAGTAATGGCTTCAGCTATGGCTTCAGGCTGTGCCCTGGCCCTGATGCATTGTGGACATGTTTTATTGATTCTGCTCTGGGAACACGAAGTTAGGAGTGGTTAAAGCTTCACTCATATTGGTAGGAGTCAGCAAAACTCCCATCAGCACATCAATCTTTCAAATCTGTTGATTGGTGTAGACTAAAATAACAGTTCTCTAAAGCAGCCATTTCCTAGCTTTCCAGATGCTTCAGCAGTTTTATGAAGTCTTGTTTTAATAAACAAAACCCTGTGGATATGTTCTTCCAGTGCTAAAGAGATGAGGAAGAACATCTGCTTTAGAAGGTCTCAGTGGCACGAGAGCAGAGACTTGTCATGAAGGAAACTGCAGCTGCCCCCTGAGCCTCTTTGCCCTTGTGATACTGGGACACAGAAATCACATTGCTGCATGAAGAGAAACACTATAAATAGCCTATAAATAGATATTTATAAGCGATCAAGAACAGCTTGGTAACAGAAAATATACAAGATGACTAAAATAAGTAAAGCTAAGAACAGGATGGTGGGCACATGTACCAAAAGTACAGACTTCTCTTGGAAATGCATGAAATTTCTGCTATGCACATACTAGAAATTGGTCAAGGATGTTCCCAACACTTTGATAGAAAACTCAGTTTTGATTTGTAGTTCAGAAAACTGGAATCTGAATCCAGACATTAATGGACTACTTCCTCCCCAGAAAGGAAACTGCATGTCCATATTAGAGAATGACTTATAAAAATACACTGATTTGGAGTAGATGAAGACAAAGCCTGCTATAAAGAATTTACGATGTACTTACATGAAGAGTAAATCACCATAGAAATAACCTGAGATTCCAGTTCTCTGAAAAGCCCTACGAAAGACATTTTGTTCTTCTTTCCAATAATATCCAGATTTCAGGCAAATATTCATATCCAGCCACTAAAGGAATTTTAAAATACTATTGAGAACACCAATTCCTATGAAAAGCTGAAGCAGTTTGAGGCTGAATCAAACACAATTCTCTTGAAGAAGTTTCTGTATTTTACTTCCTAAAGTATGTTCCTGATTCTGATAAGCATCTTTATGCTATTGTAATATGTGACAAATAACAATAATAAAAATGAGATATTACCTTATATAGCAATACAAAAATAATTGGGTTTAGTAACAAGATTACAACTGATCTTATGGATCCATTTTCACTAATACAGAGCTGGTGTTTACTGTGCAATTTTTTTTTAATCAGTTTTATTCTTTTATTTTCTGGTCATGTTAGGCCAGATGCACAAACCATTATAAAACATTTATGACAAATATCACTTTGACATTGCATTGCATGGTTGTGGCCATTAAAGCTTTTCATGGTTTGACCCCAGCCATCAACTTAGCACCACACAGCCATTCACTCCCTTCCTGGTGGGATGGGAGAGAGAATTGGAGGGGTGAAAGTAAGAAAACTCATAGGTTGAGATAAAGAGATTTTGATAAGTAAAGCAAAAGTCATGTGTGCAAGAAAAGCAAAACAAGGATTAATTAATTTGCCGTGGGCAGGAAGGTGTTCAGCTGTCCCCAGGAAAGCAGGGTCCCATCACATGTAATGGTTACTTGGGAAGACAAACACCATCATCCTGAATATCCTCCCCCTTCTTCTTCTTCCCCCAGCTCTATATGCTAAGCATGACACCATATAGTCTGGAATATCCTTTGGGCCAGTTGGGGTCACCTGTCCTGGCTGTGTTCCCTCCCAAATCTTTGTGCACCCCCACTCCACTTGATGGTGAGGTGATGCGAGGAGTAGAAAAGGCCTTGACTCTGTGTAAGTGCTGCTCAGCAACAGTGAAAACATCCCTGTGTTACCAACACTGCTTCCAGCATAAGTCCAGAACTTAATCCCATACTAGCTACTCTGAGGAAAGTTTACTCTGCTCTGCTCAAAACCAGCCCAAGGCAGTAGCACACTTGGTAGAACTATGCCAGGGGAAGAGCAAATATAAACTGTTGGAAAAGTAGCAGTTAGCTGTTGACCCTCCTGCTAAGTTCAACTAATTTGCTGATAACTTGTTCTTAAACTCCGTACCTTCTGAATATAAACCATTGCCTTATTACAGCTGTGAGATAGATAAATTGCTGCAGAAAACAAACAAAGTCCGATAAGGGAACTCAGCTGAACCGGTGGCCAGCTGATTACCTGGGACGGGACCTCTTCCAGTTCATAGCAGTTTTGGCATGTGGGTAAAGTATTGAAGCATGAGAAATGGTTATCCTGCAAGCTGGATGGACATTTTTGCAGTAGATACATTATTTAGTGCAGGTCATCTTATCTGCATTGAATAAATTATTTAAAATAATTTGCTTCATATGCAAATGTACCTAATCAAATACTGTTCATTAAGTAATGTATTTGAAGAGTAGTAACAAACATTAATTGAACAATTTGCTGAGGATCATTTTTGTGGATATTTAAGCAGTTTTGGCTCTGGTCATGCAAAAACTTCTCTGCACTGATAGTACCTATATTTATGGGGATTCCAGCTGAAATGAATAAGGCTGAAACAATATCTACACTATTGTAGCAAAATAAGATTACGTCTCCACTCTTTCTCCAATGTAATTACAAAAGAAATGGTCAGTTTTAGTACTGCCAAACATGCATAGGCTCCATGACAAGAAAATCAAACGCAAACTACTGTAGTCCTGAACTATGTTATTTTATTCCCCATGGCCAAGAAGATTTGGACAAGGAAAAATTGCAATATTGTATACATGTTCCATATAATATCCGTATTAATGACAATGAACACCGTGTGTGGGTCTACTGAAAACAGAATTTACTTCAGGATGTATTTTTATTATATTTTTGGGGCACTGTTAGGATATAGGAATTGAAGCTGTCAGTAGAAATACGTGCTGCTGGAGACAAGCAGTGATATCAAAGCAGTGTCTTTAGCCCTCTGAGTGTGATGCAGGCATCCTAATCTTTTGGGGTTTAGAGTATTCCTTACTGTGTCAGTTATCAAGGCCTCTGAGGAGAAGGAAACCATGGAAGAATGCTTCTAACCATGTGGATGAGTATGTGACGTGATGGCAAATGAACCAGTGGAACAAAACATGGGTAATCAGTGCTTCTTGAATGGGCTTTGCTCTTGCTTTTGTGCCTGGGGGTCCCTCCTGGACAACACTAAATAAATAAATACTAAGTTAAGCAAAAGCTTAAACTGTAAGGCTGGGCAGTAGGAGATGTTTATTCACCTGTTTTTTCTTTTGTTGCCCTCATTTTCAGAGACTCAATATTTTGTGAGGGATGTATTTGGCCATCAGACAGAGGTGCGGCATGCAGTTAATATGACAGCAACTTGAGTGTAGGACACCTAAAATAATAGGGGTTTCAAAAATTTGGTAGAGATTCAATGTGTTAACAGAAAGATCAAAAAAATGGGGTATTAATTCAGTGATTTGAACACACTCTACTAAGAAGGCTGATATTAATATCTTAGTTTTACAAACTGAGAAACTGAGACAAAAATATGAATTAATTTGACCATCTTATGCTACTATCTGCCATTACAACATCAGATTAAGATTCAAATTTAAGATTCCTAGCCCATGATTTTATCAATATTTTTCAAAGGAAAATATTGGAATACAAAATATTGTGAAAATCTTGTTTTGGAGATCAAAGCTCAAATCCCATATTTGCTTGACCCTTTACTTGAGAGAAATGAAAATTTCACTTTGCAAAGTGAGGGCCATTCAAAAAAGTTACAGGTTAGTCTGATTTGCCAGATTTCTCCTATTCAAGTTTCTACATTCTCCATAGATAATTGAAGCCTTCAGGAAAATCTAATCACTGGAATTTCTGCATCCATAGGAAGAGTTTACAGAAAGTTCATGTCATAAGGTTTTTTAAACAGTTAGTTACAATGCATTTCAGGCAGGGACTTCTGGTTTAGTATCTGGTTCAGGTCAAACAGCCTCTAAATTTGAATCTGAATCTCTTATCTGTCAGGTGCATATAAACTTTAATAACTTGGCTTTTTAGAAAGGATTGTGTCCTTGCATCGTACAGAAACTTCTACTAAGATCAAAGAAGAGTGACTTCAACATGCTTGTTTTAAACAGGAAAGACAGTTGAGTTTTCCAGCTAAAATCAGAAAATGTCAAATTCCACAAAGTTCAAAAATTTTTCCAGAATAAAGGAAATCTGCATTCCACAAACCACATAGGAAAAATCTCAAAATTCACTAGAGGTTTATTCCTATTGAAATTGGTTTGAAAAACTCTACTGACATAATGGAGGATTTTTTACAATGGGTAGGCACTTACTGTCTACCCAACTTCTATAGCTTTTCTAAATTTATTTACATTTGAAAGTAAAAATTGTGACACGTGTTACCCTGAGCTGTGGTAAAGGCCACAGAAGAAAACAAATTCTGTGAGTATTCTTCACAGAGACTCTGCTTCATTATTTCAAAATTATTTACTTTATTCTCATCTATTTAGATTAAGACATTAAAATCATCACCAGGCTTAGATAATACTTGAGAAGGAAGAAAACAAGTCTGTCTCAAACTTCTCAACTGACCTGCAGAAGCCTTTGCTGCTATTCCACAATGTCTTTGTTAGCGTGACTCACTGGGAGCCATGACTGATCACTCGATTAACATTTCTTGTTCTTGCAGCTGCACTAGACAGTCCCAGATGTTCCATGAATAAAATAATTGTAGTGTCCCTGAGAGTGTCAATTTTTATTTGTCACTTCTCGAATCTGCTAGAGTTTATCCTAACTTTTTTAAGCTGGTCTGTCCACCTTTTTGCCTGTGGTTTCTGTCCTGTGGGATACCCAAAACCAGAGGACATAGCCATTCAAAGATTTGTTCATTTTAAGGGCCACTCTGATGGGAAGAGATATCCTTGAGCAGATTTGTAGTCACAAGGCTATTTGCAATTTACATTTTAATAGTGGTCGAACCCTAAAAATTTATAAGTACTTGATTCCATTAGTTACTGCCTCATCCTTTTCAGGATTTAGAGCCCTGTACCTGAAGAATTCAGGGCAGCCCAGATAAATGCACAACCTATCCTCAAGGGTCCTGAGTCAGAACTGTAGATTCTGTTTCTGTTCTCTGTTTTACTCAATACTCTCCTTTTTGTAACAGACAAACTGGAAATAAATTCATTGTAATCCCAGCTACAATATCCTGAAGAAGGTTGGCACTAAGTCCTAAACTTTGTTGTTCCAAATAAAACATACTCATCAGAACAGATTCATGTCCTACTATTAATTTACATAATTACTTTTACATTCATGAGAATTTTTTTGTCAGATTTCTATGTCTGACTTCCTGTGAATTCTATAGAGAGCTGTAATATCATATCACATTCCCAATATGATGCTGTAGATTTTATTTGGCATGTTATTTTCTCTTTCCAAAGAATTTAAAAGAATCAAAACAAGGTAAGACAACAATAGCTAGGAAATCACTTTACTGAATAATAAAAAGGTCTAAGTGGGGCAGAACTCTGAAATTCAGAATATATGAGATGTAAGTAGTCAGGATGAACACGAGAAGGAAAAAAATGGAAGAATGTTTTACACTACAATTAAAATAGGAAGTTATTATTTTAACAGAGTTTTAGAAGAAATTTTAATGTGACCATTAGATAGTGAGGAGCTGTAACTAGTGGTGTAAAAATCTCCTAATTGGAAAAAAATAAAGTGCCTATATGATAAGCCTGTAAGATAAGCTTTACTGTTGTTGTATTTGAGGAGGGGTGGGAAGTGTTAGAAAAAGCTTTCCACTTACATGACTGCTTATTCTCAACTTTGGTTCACTAATTTAAATGTCCTAGTTCAAGGTTTATCTCTACCTGTGTGAAAAGTGCAGGCAGGCATTTCACTTAATCTTCAGCTTGTTTCTGTGCAATGATTAACCTGGGTAAAACTTTAAATAGTTATTGATCATTCCATTACCTAAGCACCTAAGAGAGCAGAGGTTAAGTTTACGGAAAAGTAACAAAGTTTTTCCTGGCTTTTTCCTCTAGATTCTGTTCTCTGAATACTTTGTCTCAGATCTACGTGTATGAATTTAAGAGTGTAAATTGTGTCCCTGAAGTCAAGGATATTATTTTCTTACTTGACATCAAATATATGTTTAAGAGTTGTGATTGATGAAGGTCATATCTAATATAGCACAATCAACCTGAAATGAAGTTAATCTTTCTATTAATTTATAATTCCTACAGTAAGAGGAATATAACTTTCTCATGAAAATAGAAATATTTTTTAATGATTCTTGTTAAATTGTCTCCTTTTAGCTTTCTGTTTTGATCAGATATGTGTTTTAAGTGAGACAGACGATGTTTAAAGAGCAAAAAGTATACAGGCAACATAAACCAAAAATTACATTAGAAAAATTCAAAGGCTTCTCTGCATCCTGAACCTGTGAGGTTCACAGACATAGTGTGAGGATATTCCTATTGCTGCAATAGTATTTATTATTCCTAAGTATACTATCAGAAACTCCTAGTTTCCTTTATGTTTAGTGAATAAGACCAAGTTTTATAAGCAGACTTATAAGAATATCTGCAAAATACTAGTTCCTTTTCACTTGGTAGAATTGAAGAGAGAATAACTTGGTCATGTTTAATCAGCTTTATCACAGACATGTAAAGCTAAACAGGATGAGTTCAACTCAGAACATCCCATCACCTTTCTACAGAGATAATTTGTTTAATTACAGGTAACAGTGAAAGGGATAAAGCAGTCCTCAGTGTTCTTGCTGGTATACTTGAGCCAATATAATTCAATTTTTATACTAGCTCAAAGAACAAATGGGTCACTCCATTACCAAAGAAGAAAACTAGAACATACTAAGATTTAATGTATTATATGTTTTTCCTTGAGAGTAGAGTTGCTAGCATACTAACCTTGTTCAGGGAAAATTGAGAAATGACAATCTAGTTAAATAAGATTTATTTTACCAACTCCTTTTTATAAGCAATGTATTCAAAACACTTTCTAAGATATTCTTAGTGTTGGTGTACTATAATCATGCTTTACATAGGAATAGCTATAGCTGTAGCTATTATGGTTCTTTATCTCCCTGAAATTCCTATCCAGTAAAACCAGCTTCACGGAGTAAAGATAAAACAGCAGGGTGCTGGGTTTTCATCCTAATTTTAGTAATGACCTTTTACACTACAGAAATAATATCTACAGCAGACAAAGCATCAATTTAGATGGGCAGATTTCAATTTAATGCCTCTTCTTACAAAGTGAGCTTGGGAACTTCCTAAAATCCAAGTCTTATGCACTAATATCAATGTATATTGCCAAGAACCCCCTATATTTTATTTAGTGTAAGAATGGAGAAATTAACTTAAAGAGAGCCAATCCATGTCCCATCCAAGAACTTTATTAAAGTTCAATAATACAAAAAAAAGTGTATCATTGCATGCATCATTACTTCTACCTTCCGTCATTTTATCTCTCTGCATTATCAAGCCAGGACATCTCTGGAAATACAGAGATGTTAAGAATGATTTCTGTCTGTGATACATTCCTAAAAGTATTAACAATCCTTGATTTAAAAGAAATCAAAAGATTTCTAACATTATTTCATTTAAATCAATACTGAGAATTCAGGAATGTCCAAATAATCATTCATATTATTCACTGTATTGGGAAGATTTGAGGGGGATGGTGAAGGCAGAGAAGAAACCCCCACAACAGTATTTTAGAATATGAAATGAGTGCATTCCCACCTGCAGAATATCTGACATCATATTTGATCCATATGGATCTTAAATTATAGTTCATCTGTTAGTGAAGTCATTGTTATCAATGAGCATTCTATCAATATTATAATTTTGATTAACCCATTCCTCATTGCTTAATTGACTTGCAGGTTTTGAAAAATGCTGCAAAGAAATTCTAACTGCACTTACCTAAGTGCAATGTGAGCCATGCCAGCACGTAAATATAGCAATGTTACTGTTAAAATTGCCAGTACTTACACTTTTAGATAAGTATTTATCAATGAAGCATGTTTCATGCCTCATTAAGACAACTCGTATGCCTGAGGTACTGAAATATTTTGCAGAATGAAGATACTAGTTATGAAATTACATTTTTTTCCATCATCTTTTTGGATTACAAAAGCTGATGTAGTATGGGACATGAATTCTTCCAGCTATCAAATCTCAAAAGGTTTTCTTGTATGAACCATTTCCACATACTAGTTTCACCTGAAGTATCACTAGATCTGAAAGCACTAAAACTTTTGGCGTGTGTCATACATTTACAATAAATTTGCAAAAGACGTGCCATTACCTGTGCATGGAGAGAGAGAGAGACCTTTTCAAGGGAGTAGTAACATTTTCAGCCCTGTGGATTCAGTCAAGTATTAACATCATGTACATGAGTGCTACTACTAACTGGTCAAGTCATAGGTGTTTATCATCAGATTTCTCTAGAGTATTAATTTGCCATAGCCCATCCTAACAGGAATTATAAAAATCACCATAAGCACTCAAGAATTTTGAATGCATACAGAAACGACTTTGGAATTAAAACAGACAGCAAGATTTACATTTCTGTGTCTGGTCACACCCACAGGACTAGCAATTGTTCTTCAAAGCCATTAACAGAATACCCAAACCAAGGAAAAAAATTGGTACCACCTTTGACAGTGGTTGTCTTATCTTTGAAAAGTCGGCACAGAACTGCTAATTCAACTCAGAGCAAAGTCTAGGACAGACACAATACCTGGCTTAAGGAAAACAGCAAAAATATATGGCTCAAACATTTATTATTGAATATACATGCAAAAGTAATGACACAAGAAGCCACACATAAGCTTGATTATTTGTCTACTAGATGCAAAGAAGCTATATTCTGTGATTCTATATTAAACACTTTCTTTTCTCAAAGTAATGTCAAACTGCTTCCTGTTTGTGGTAGGTCTCAGAAAGGAAAAGAAAAAGGACAGATGGTAGCCTCCATTTACATATGTCAGCATTGAACTGTGAGCTGTGGATCATAGAGTCAGAATGATGTGGGTTGGAAAGGAACTTAAATATCATCTCATTCCAACCCTCCAGTCATGGACAGGGACACCTTTCACTAGACCAGATTGCTCAAACCCCATCCAGCCTGGCCTGGAGCCCTACCAGAGGTGCAGAGCACACAGCTTCGCTGGGCAACCTGTTCCAGTGCCTCGCCACCCCACAGTGAAGAATTTATTCCTCATATCTAATCTAAACAGCTCTTCTTTCAGCTTGAAGCCATTACCCCTTGTCCTTTCACTACATGCCCTTGTGAAAAGTCCTTTTTCCAGCTTTTTTGATGCCTCTTTAGATAATGGAAGACTATTATTTCTATCATCAGTCTATATGGATGCTTGTGGTAACAGAACAGAAGGAATAGGAAAGCTGGATGTGCTCTGCCTCTGTCTCATTCCCTCCTGCAACACCTACCGAATCACCTGACCAGAGTAATGAATAGCACAGAGTACACTCCTATCAGGTTTGCAGATGGCAGCAAACTGGGGAGAGCTGCCAATATACTTGAGGTCATGGCTGCCATCCAGAGAGGCCTTCTGGAGGAACGGGCTCAGAGCAGCCTAATGAATTCAAGGGTAAATGCAAATCCCTGTATCTTTTGTGCAAGGAAGAGACCCTTGAAATAGTACAGAGAGGGATGAGGGACGGCTTTGTAGAAAAGCCCCTGGAGATCCTGGCAGGCATCAAGATGAGCATGAGACAAGAGAGTGCTCTGGCAACAAAGGCTGGCAACAGCATCCCAGACTTTTGTGACACAGCCTGTCAATTAGGGAGGTGATTATCTCCATGTGCACAGCACTTGCTGGGCTGTCTTCAGTACTGAGTACCAGCCCAGTTCGGGCCTTCCGAAAAGGAAGTTACAAATAAGCTGGACTGAGTTCAGCAGGTACTACCGGCAGGGGCAATATTTGCCTCGTGAGGAGAGGCTGAGTGAAGCTGGGCTTCTTCCGCCTGGAGCAGGGATGGCTTCAGGAGAAGGCAGCAGCCCTCAGAACCTACAGGGAGGGCATCAAGAAGGTGGAGGGCAAGGGGCAGGACAAGAGACAACAGGAATTGTCTGAAATAACAAACATATGGCCTGATGTAAGAAAAAACTGTTTCATGGTGAGGACATGCCCAAAGAAGATATGCAACTTCCAATGGTTACTGATTTTCAAGACCAGATTGACTAAACCCTGAATAATCTGTCTGGCCTTGCAGTTTGTTCTGCTCTGAACAGGAAGCTGAACTGGAGATCTCCTGAGGTGCCTTTGATCTGGCCTGTCCTATGAACAGCCTGAACCAACAGAGCTTATGTGACTGAAAATGGTTTCCACCAAGAAAAGACTTTGTAGTCTTTGGGAGAAATTGGAGTGTGTAGGTTTTCGTTGTTTTTTGACACATTTGTGTCTCTTTTCTACAGAAAATAGAAGTTTGCTGAGATAAAGCAAAATACATTGCGCCAGTGTTATGGCCCCAGCATGGGGATGAGATGTATCTACACAACAGCAGAAAAGTGTTCCCAAGTCCAAAAGCTCACACATTGATATAGAAAAGGTATGGAAAACAAGTTTGTAAACATGGCTGATGATCTTGGTGCAGTGTGGCACAGTAGCTGCAATTTGAACAATTTTCATGATTAGGAGAGACATGCAAGCTGCACACACTGGATTTAGGGAGTCCTGTTGCTGTATCAAATTGCACACCTGTCCAGAACATAAACATATTTTTTAATTCAGAGCCAAAACTGAACATCCAGTGTATTCACTGAATGTATATTACTTTATTCTTAGTTGTACTGTCACGGAATTTTGAACAATTCCTTATCAGTCATATGATTTTGGTTTTGAAGAAGAAATTTTATTCCCTCCGTATCTTTCTCCTTGTGTGGCAGAGAGTGGCAACAGGTATAAATCAGGCACATGACAACTTTGTCAATAAAATGCATTACAGTATAAACATGTTTCTTTTTATAGCACTTAATTTAGCCAGTTTTTTATAGGGAAAGCTAATCCAGTAACCCATACTAGGTTATTTGTGTGCTTGTGGGCACAACTAAGTGTATTTATTAGTTTGATTACATGGGGAATTTAGCATATATCACTTCTGCACAGGGAATCAATTAGCTCACATAATTGGCAGGACATATTTACAATAAATGAAGATGTCAAGTTGTTTATTAATGATGATTTTATATCTACCTGAAACATATAAAGCAAATTCTGGAAAGTTGGAAGTGAAAAGTACTTGGGTTTTTTGTTTGTTTGTTTTTTTGCAAGTGCAGCAGCACTGAATCACAAAGAGAAACTGACTTGCATATATAGAGAAGGTAATCAGACGGGTGTAGCCTCAAATGCCATCAGCATTGGGTTGTGCATCATAAATGGGATGATTAAATGATGTCTGTAAGTAAATGAAGCAATATGTAATAGGTTAGCAGAGACATTGTAATGACTGACCTAACAACACTGGAGTAGACGTGAAGGTAAGTCAGAATGCATTTAGAGGTGGCATGCCACATGATGCTATTATTAACAGTAATTTACAATCTTTATTAGACTTTTTTTCCAGAAGCTGCATTTGAGCTTAAACACAAATTTGAGTCTGATGCAGAAATTTCTGGGCAAGTGTATCATCTGTATTACACAAGTGGTCATATTATTTAGTTAGAATGGTCCCTTCTGGCCTGAAAATCTGCAACTTGACAAATGAATTGTAATTAACATAATGACTTGCTTGAAGTGTATATCGTAATACAAAGCCAGGCTACGTGTAAGCATGCAGATAGATGATGACCATAATGGTGTGTTACCTTCACAAATTGCTGGGTCTGGACATAACTCTGTTGTGGCAATTTCTGAGCTGTGAGGCAAGTGTTTCTAATCCACTCAGGTTCTTATCACTTGAACCTAAAGGTGTGGTGGTCATCCACAACTTCTAATGAAATCAGGAGATGCAGATACTTAGCAGACATGAAAATCATGCTCATGAAAGTAGGCAGGTATCTAATTCAGGAGATAAAGTTGAATGAGAATCTCATAATTATATTAAGAATCCAGTGTAGGTCTGGTTTATGGTACATATAAAATTTAATGGAACATTAAGCAATGGATCTATTTTATTTAGTGCTGCAAGTATCTTATACGAAGAATTTGTGATTTTAGAGGCAATTATGGCTAAGCAAACAGAACAGCATGCAGACTTTAAACCTCTAGATTATTCTAATGGCCTCACGCACTGGTTAAAAAGACAAGCGTACATTTCACTGCAGTTTTTTCTGAGGTTAGTTGATCAGATGTACCTTTTCTTATTCTCAGATAGAAATACTCTGTATGATCTTAATTACTGAAGTAAACTGTACTGAGAGCTAATCAGATGAGAGCAGTCTAGGCCAATGTAATGTTGCTTCCCCAGGCCTTTTAGAAAACATCTGATATCTTGTGAAATATTTAAACAGATTAATTAAATTAAGCACACATTTAACTGTGTTAAAATTGGAGCATCCTTTCTTTAAGGAGTTGTTTGCAGTGGATGTTAGAATCATCACTGTAATTTTATTTTAATATTTGAAATAGGCTTTTTGAAACATAATTTCACATTTTTTTTGCAGTTTGGCCAGTGTCAAAAATGTTGTTGGCCTCAGAGCTTATCTGAAGTAAACATAGCTCAACAAGCAATGAACAGATTTTTTCATGCTAGTTTACAGTGTTGTCACTGTGCTGAAATTTATATAATCCTAATGGCTTTTACTGCTTCACAGTAATTTCTATTATTTATTGAAGTTAGTAATGCGCTTTCTTATTCATATTAACCTGTTCTTCAATTTGACCTGTGGATTGAAGTTTTCCCAGTTTGTAGAACAAGGTTGTAGTTGTCTGGTGATTTTCAGGCAGTTGATGTGGGCGTTGGGGCAGAGGGTGAGAAGGAAAAGGTTCTGACTGAGCAGAACATTACGTAGTTACTTAAAGTTAATTCCCATTTTAAGTGGCTTATACAGAAGTTATTAGCTTTAAGCATATGATTCAAGATAAGCTTTTACATGTGTGATTAACTGAATCAGTGCTTTGAGGACTTAGTGCTGAATTTGTCAATACAGCATATACACATAACAATATATTTTTGCAAGATACAATTAGTAAATGAGATAATCTGAATTGTAAGTAAATAGTGTTCTATATTGCTATGTCAAATATAAAAAGATAGAGCCACAAATAAGTCGCAGAACAATATAATAGTCCTGAAAGAGACTGAATTTTTTTATGTGCTTCTTTAGCTCTCCATTTTGGAAAGCGTCTCAATTTCCCATTAAAAAGTAGCTAATATTCCAGGTAAAGGGAGGACAAGCAGCATCCCCAAAGGGAATAATTTTAAGCACAATGTTACAGTCTGATTTATAACTGTGAAGTTCATGTGGCATTAACATTTTGGGAGCTGAAGAATAGTTCAGAAAGGCCATGATTGAGTAACAGTGATTGTCTTATTTGTTTTTTAATTAGAAGCCATAATGCAAATCTACGGGTAGTTCTGTCCTTTAGACTTCACTCTCATACTATAACAGATTCATGAGGTGTTTCTCTAATGAAGTCAGAGGATTTATTTTTCATGTATACAGTGGAAGGAGAGCAGAATTAAGTCATGTGTGGTAACACATACCTTTGGTACCTTAAATTTAATATTTTCTTTTCACCTTTGAATTCTTAAATGTATTACCGCTTCATTCTCTTTCCTCTTCAGCATATAATTGTGCTGAAGCATAACAGAATTTTTCTTCATTCAAGATTCCATCAGAAAGACTATCATAGCAGGAAACCGAGGAGTTTTGCAAGCATAGAGGATATGAAAGAGTTGATAAATGTTTTATACTTTCAAGTAAGATTAAATGGGTACCCCATAGTTTCACAGGCTGCTAATATCATGCTACAGTCCTGATCAGAAAGGCATGAGAAGTACTTATTGATTTTTCCTGCAGGACTGTAATTACTGCTAGTCTGCTTTTTGTATCCTACAGGATGTTGTGGTAATGATTTCATTGCACACAGCCCATTCATTTCTGATTACTTCTTCATTTGAGATTTGAACATTTTCCATTACATTCTTTCTTTTTTTATATACTCGTAGAATAACATGCAACATAAAGCAAATAGAGTAAATACTTCAACACATTATTTTTCTATTTTCCCGACCTTTCTAAGTAGAAGCAATCATTTAAAGTTTTTTTCACCCAAAAAATAGGTCAGCACTCACCTCTGCAAATCTGATACAACCTTGTATTTATTTTAGACTGGGTAGCTGAAAGTGATTTTACATGGGGTGCTAATCTTCTGCTACATAATAGTATGTGAAAATGTGCTCCAGACTGTGAACTTGTGTCTCCCTTAACAGATGCCCCACTGAATTCTGTCACATTTAGTATCTCAAGGACATATTGTCAGCTTTTCTCAGGGAAAATAATATCCTGCTCTGTGAGCTGTCCTCTTCATATCTGTAGAACTGCTGTTGAATAAAGCAGTAGGTGAATATAGCAGTGAGAACCCTATATGTCCAATGATCATAATTTATTTCTGCACTAAGGATTTTAAAAATAAGTTAAGGCCTGTTTTTTTATTTTACCCTCTGTGTTAGTGCATCTGCATTCCAAACCAAATAGTAAGCGTTAGTATAACCATACCAAAATGCTGATTAACAAGAGCTTTCACTACATCTGGGCAAATCACTGCCCAGGGTTACTCATAATATATCTAAAATGGAAAAAAAGAATTACAATTCCATAATCCAACTAATTCTTCGTATCACAGACAATACCATGGGCAAATTTATGTGAACTTGGCCTCTTGGCCCAAAGACTGAAATTAAGATGATGAAAAGAGTAATATTCACCTTGACTAGCAAAATCTAAGACTACACTTTGTCATTTTTATGTTGAGATTCGACTTTTTCCTCCTGTTCCAATTTATGTACACCAAGCAAAATTGATTAAGTCAGATGAAAAATTCTCAAGTTTTTGATCACAGCCAGAAATATACAGGGCATAATTTTTCACAGGATTTGTGTAGCATAAATAGCTACTCCAAAGGTTATTTCAGAGCATTTTGGTCAGCCTTCTGATCCAGTTAATGCTAGGAGATGTCTATCTTCCCACAAGGTCAGAGGTGATCTGCTAGCTAACTTAGATATCTAAGCCAAAGGAATAAAGTTTTACAAACATGAATATTTCCCCATGCCACTTAAGCCGCTTTCATCATCCATAAATTCTAGTCTGAATATATGGAGACAGAATAGAAATCTGATGTAGTGTTAGATACTGTCATAATATCTGCACTGTTTTATTCATCACACTTCTTTCTAGTTTTGTCTATTCTACTCCATTCTATTCTAATCATGTTTATTTTATATAGTATACGTATTAACATAATTAATGCATAATTTATATACTTTTACATATAAATACTTAGGACCTTGTATTATATAGTTTGTTAAATTCTTATGTATCACAATATATTCTGCATATACACACACCTCCCCATAATACATATTTTGGGTTCGATGTTTCAGCTTTTGAGGACACATCTGTAAAAGTAGATTTCAGTTTTCTAATTTCACCCCTCCTTCCACTGAGAAGTTATGTTACAGGAGAATGAAGAGGTAGAAAACCACTATGACTTCAAAATGAAAAGCATAATTTTTTGCTTATTAGCTCCTCATATAACACAGAAACTGTATTAACTGAAAATGTATACTATATATCCCCTTAAAGGAGGTTAAGCCTTTGGTGGATAAAGAAAAGAAGCAGAAACAGGGGAAAAGAAATGATATCTTATGTATGAAATGCACGACTCTTTTTAAACTGCATGTATTAAGACCAGATGAGAAAGTAGAAGGCAGCATCCAATTGAGAAATGAATCAAGGAATGGCACAGTGAAATGACTATATTGCAATAAACAAAGAACAGAGGCAGGAAGTGAATGAAGCATCAATGAAAATAATGCTAAGGTAAATGGATGCCCCATTACAGAGGACACTTACAGATGTAATCTCTCAAGATGACATTCTCCAGAGAAATCTTGCCTCCAGTAATAACAGCCAGGCAGTTCTTAGCAGAGCTGTTTGGATTAGAAACCCCTTCTTTGTCAAGGCCTTAGATTTTTCCTAGTTTTCTTTATGTGGTAATGCAGTTGTGGAAAGGATGTATGATAGACGGAGCCCTTTTAATTTCCAGGACACGAGGTATTAAGGAGATCTGTATGTTTTGTGGCTGACATACACAAAGGGAAGATATACAAAAGCGTAAGGAAGACATTGCTGACAAATGTTCAAGCAGTATTAGCATCCCTTATGCCAGTGTGAGAGCAATAGGCCAGGCAAAGAAAATGGGAAAAGTTATGCCAAATTATTGGTTGGCTAGAGAGACAGCTGTTAAATGTCTGAGGGAGAGAAAATTACCAAGAAAGCTACACAGCACAGAGCACAGATGCTTTGTCTGAAATTTCTGAAGAAAGTGTTAGCCTGAATACTAATTGTGAACAATGCATTTTACTGGAGTGGTCTTACACGTGCTTTGTAAACAAACATACTCCCCTGAAAAGTGACTCTTGGCAACATGACAGGTGATACACCAAGATATTAATTCTTGGCATCTTTTGACCATCAGACTGTAAATGTTGAGAAAATGGATCTAGAGTATTCTTCACTGTAGACTGCCAAGTTGTCCCTCAAAGAACAACTCTAACAAATACACCTGAAAGAATCAAAACAACAACAAAAACTCATTGTCATTATAAATGTAGACTATGTTGCACTAACATATCTTTTGAAATATTTCTCTTTTGTTTCTTACATATGGTAGAGACTGGAAAACATGTCCTAATATTCAATTACCCCAGTGTTTTTAAAGGCAGGAATTGAAGGGTTGCAAAAGGAAATAAAATATTTTAAAAGGAAGTAAACCTCAAATTCTGAGCAATACCATTTTCAACACAGATTTCATTTCTCCAGTTTCAATTCTTCCTCAGGAAAATTGCCAGAGAATTTCTTAATTGTTTAATTTAGGAATTTCATATAGAGGCAAATGACCTAGTATGCTTTATTAATTTAAAAATAGTTTTAAAAATATTTTTATTTCCAAAGTTCTATTGTTCAAAAAGAGAAAAAAGCACCATATCTGCGTTTTAGAAATGACACCCAGTGTGCCCAGACTTTAATTTATATTTTATAAGACAATCTCAAAGCTAAGCTATACTGACAACATTCTACTTCAAGGAAATGTGGATTTTTTGCAAATGATGTGACCTTCTTCAGCTCGAGAGTCACAAACTGTGATCTAACAACAATAATGATCTCTGGAAAGCAGAAAGTTGTTCATACTGTCTTCTTGAAAATTTCATATGCCCTCAGGCTTTGCCTAGGGGTTAAGCCCTTGGGTGAGATACAATCACTAACAATCACTTCCTTTTCCTCCAACCTTCCTGGTCAAAGCCATGTTTCAGTGTGGTGCTTATCAATTCATGCATCTGATTGGCAAGAAACAGATCTATATTTTTAATGAGATCCAAAATTTATTCTGCTTTCAGACATGAAAGTTGAACTCTTGATACGAACTTGAATCCTGCAAATACTCACACATAGGAATGGTGTTCATGCATGAGTGGTCCTATGGAACCAGACAGGGACCACTTGCATGAATGAAGCTGATCACATGCATAAGTGTTTTTAAAACTGAGCTAATGTGAGCTATTGCTTCTAAAAGCAAGCATCTCTTGGTAAACCTTCCACACACAGAAAGAGAGATTTTAATGTTCCCTTATTGTTTCAGGATATTAACTTGTCAACTCAGAAAGATGCTTACTCCAGTCACACTCTGTATTTAAGCAAAACTCAACTCTACATTGCAGTGCCTAGTGCTTCTGGAGCTGCTTGGAAAATATGTACCTGGGATACTACAGACATAGCAAGGGACACAAGCAATTGCTCGTAATTGCTGACAGAGCAATGCTGCACCTGCTAATGAACCCTTCTGAGAGGCAGAGCTCGAGACTGGTGCTGTTTGAATGTGGCTTTTGAATCTGGGCCAGCCTGACTGGAGACCAAGTGCAAATACAAGTTACAGACATGGCCCTGAAGGTACTATGGGGTACCTTCAGGCATTTTGCCAGCGCTCTATACCACTGGCAAGTGCAACAGACCACCAGGACTTCCCTAATCCTCTCAGACCTGCTGTGCCTCCTCCCAACCCATCCCTAGTTCAGTAATACTCTATGTAGGAATGCGGAGGCAAAGATTCAAAAGATATACCTACAAAGGGAATTCCCCTTAACCAGGAAACTTTCATTCACTAAGTACCTCTCTGTGACAGGTACTCTACAATGAAGGTTAAGCTGAAGTTTGACTCATACTTTCAAAGACTTGCTGAACTCAAGGATTTTGTGGAGAAAGGAGAACTAAGATGTTCATACTATTCTTCTGCTTAATTAGAAAGGAAATTGTTGGTATGCATCAACAAGTCAGTATATTAAAAATATTGCATACTGTTCCTGCTCCCATTCAACCAAAACTAACTAAAACTCAGCTAGCACTAACCACCTAAATACTAAAAATGAACATCTGAGCTCCTCACAGAAGTTCCCTTTTCCAACAACAGGATGCAAATAAGCTCCTCCACAGTGAAATGACTTTAATCTTAAAATATGCAACTATGATATATGTACTGATTCTCCATTGAGAAGTCTTCACTCTGAAGTGCCAATAGGATTAGACAGGCTAATATTGAGTTTCATGGGTAGCTGTTAAAACCTGGATTATGGCAGATGCACTGGTGTCGGCTCCTATGTAAATAGTGTGAAAAGGAGGCAAAGGCTTCTGGCGTTGAGCCTTCTGGAGCAGACCTTCTCAGCTGAGCTGTCTGCATGGTGTCAGCCCCATGACAACTCAGCAAAAGTCAGGATGAGATCACAGTAAAATTGCAAAGCCTGACACTGGAAACCTGCGCAGTGGTATGTGTTTTAGTCCCTGCAAAGGAATGTAGAAGCCTGATTTTTTTTTTTTTACTTGGGGTGCTGTTGACTCAGAACAGGCTTGCATCAAAGTAGTGAAGATGTGAAGAAAGTTTGGGCTTGAATCTTGATTCAGTCTTCTCCATGTAGCTTTTTGCGGAGCAGCTAAGGCTGTTTGTATTCCCATAAATCATTTCAGAGTATTTTCTTCCTAAACATGAAACATTTTGCAGCTGCTGCCACTATTGATGATGTCCTTAAAATAATGCTAAGCAACAATGTTAGCATTGTAATGTTCTATATATTGTCTTATTCTAGGACACGATTTTTGCCATGTAGGATAATACCAGAGATTATTATTATTTTCTTTTCTGTAAGGAACTGTGAAAAGTTATTATTTCAGAAGAAAATTTAACTGTTTTCTGATAAACACACTTTTTTATTTGTTTGTTTTAATGATAACTTCCCATCTGCAAGTTTATCAGACTCTGTGCTTTTCTTTATTAATTTCATGGCTTATTTAACTTAACAAATATTTATCTTCTATTAACCCCTACAGGCTGAGTCCTTGACAAAATGAGGCATTTCAACAACGGTCTTGACCCCCTAGTGAAACAAGGTTTCTCTCAGTATGACGCAAATCCTGACCTCTTCATCAGCACTTGTAAAACAGTTGACTCATACACCTGACTCTTCCCATACCTGTTCCTCATAAGATCACAAATTTCCTTCTCCTAAATAAAGGTCAAACTAAAACAAAACACAACACAAGTCCTAACACTTCAGTAAGAACACAGACTGCAAAGAGCATCCTGAAGCTTCTCTGGTTTTTCTGCATTGCAGGTGTACTTCATTTTCATTCCATTTACTTTGCAGCATTACAGAATATTCTGATTTGGGAGGGATCTACAAAGATCATCAAGTCCAACTCTTGAGTGAATGGCCCATAGAGGGATCAAACCCACAATCTTGGAAATCCTGTTCTAACCAGATGAGCTAATCTTGAAGATATTTTTCAGACTGGTTGTTCTGTTGAAATATTGCTAACAAACTGATTTAAAGAATTCTGCCATGGAGGACTTAAGTTTTTGGTGAAAATATTTCTGCCATCGATTCTTGACCCACTCACAAGTGTATAACATGGTCTGGAGTGCATTCAGGTTGCCTGCATGGGGCCAAGCCTTTGGCCCTTTAGTAGCCTTTCTCATAAAGAGGAAGATAATGTCAAAAAGTGATATCACTTTCCAAGGGCACCTGGGAAATCCACCTACATTCAAGGTAATTTCTTCTTTTGTTCCCATTTGTTTTCACTGCTCAGGCTAGCAGAATTCCCTCATGTAACTTCAGGTTTATTTCAGTATTTTCAGGGTGGAGCACTACCATGATTATTTTCGGTAAACTGCTGTAGAGTGAGATTGTGAAACAGAGGGTGAGAGTACTCAGCTGTGTAATTCTGGCACGATGAGCAGTTTCAAGGGATCAGAATCTTTCCTATGATTTAGGGTGAGTCGCTTTGGAAACTATCCCAATCTACATGGAAATCTTCCTTTCCCCTCTACCATTACTCATTTTCTAATCCCTGTGTGCTGCTCATTGAAGTTCAGAGCCTTACCTATAAGTCACATGGACGGCAGCTCAAGAAGCAGGGTCCTGCCTGAAACACTTTTCCTTGAGAACAGGAAATATTAGTTCCTTCTTATTTCCAGGGTATTTGAGATGCTATAAGTTAATGAACTGACTTCCTAAACATCTGGATCTCACTTTGAAGCCTAAAGTAATCCAGTATAACCACGAAATATTGTTACTGCACACAGTGGATACTGTGTCATGAAGTATGCCTTAATAGAGATCTACAAAAACTTAACAAGAAAAATTGTTGCACAGATATGTTTACACTTTTTTTTTCACTCAGTGGAAAATCACAAGTTCCCACTACTTACAAGTTGGGGCAGTTACATATCACTGCAGAAAGTTACTCTGGATCATGGGTTACTGTCAATACAAATTAAAATCTGACATGTGAACTGGTTGCCTGGCACTGGAATGCAACCAGAAGATGTTAAAGCCTAGGAAGAAATGCACAGCTCTAGAAAAACAAACAAACAAACCACACCAACAACAAAACCAACCAACCAACCAAGCAAAAAAAAAAAACACAGAGAAAACCAAAGGAAGGGTTTATAGATCAACTGTAAAACAAGTTCAGATTATTACTGGCTGGTACACTGAGCATCATTTTTGGGAAGTCAAACCACTCCACTACAAAGAAAACTACTGGACACATATGCATATTATTAAGTATATTGGAAAAATTAAAATGGCCTTTTGATCTAGCAGCTCTTACAGGGAAAAAAAAAAGAAATTATGTTGGAACAGAATGTGCTGTCTCAATACACATCAACTTAAATGCTATTATTTGTGGCACCAGTTCACCAAGGTTCTTAAACAGCTGTATAACTAATATTAGGAAACATGAATATCATGACTTGGATGTCCTCAGCACTGTGAATTACAAAATCTTTATTTCAAGTATGTTATTAAATAATATTCTGAATATTCACTTGCCAGTTATAATCACTTTCCAACTTGACTCTTTTTGCAAGCAGAGTAGCACTTCATCTTATAGGAAGTTGTGTCAAGAGAGGTTTCTACTTATAAGCCACTGTAATTAAGATAAATAAATGTTGGCTTTCCCTGACAGAGAAAATGTTCCACTCTAAGCAGTCCCTTCTTTATTTTCTCTTTGAATCACATCCTAATCAAGAGTACCTATAGTTCAGCACTTCAACTGATTGCAGTCTCAGTATTTAAAACTCGATCTTCCACCTGCCAGCTTGTTTAGCTGAATGATTTGTTCGCATTACTTCATTGCTGGTACTTCACTGTTTTGTGGGGAATTTGCAGTTGATCAACACAAAGTTCATATTATCATCTATCACTGTCACCTTCTGAAGCAATTTAAATAAATGTATGTAGCCATGGGGAGGATTGTATTGTGCACCCAGCCTGGTTATACAACAATTAAACTTACTCTGAAAGAAAACCAATAAAGATTTGATGATTGACTTTTGGTAGCAGATGTCCACCTGTATTCAACATGAAAGAGAGAAAAATAGTTGGAAAAGACTAAACCCATGGTCCCCCACATCAACAACCTGCATTTAAAATTAAATACATAAAGGAGTGTTTTCTAGTTCCTGATGAACACAATTTTTAGAATCATTAGGTGGCCTGGAGTTTATATTATTTTATTGTATTACATTTATTTTTTTACAAAACATTTCTATTTGTACAAGCTATAGTAATTTTAAAGGATTGTTTTTATGTTCTTAACAGTGCATTTTCTTCACTTGCACTGACAAGTAAAAAATTTTTTGCAAAAATGTAAAAAGTTCCACTTTGTAGTGAAGTACTTTTACCATGCAAAACTATGTAAAATCACTTTCACTTTCAGAAAATCCTACAATCCAGGACCTTGTCTGGGTTCTGCGGGCTGCAGCAATTTCTAACATTAGTGACTCTTATCTCTCAGGATCCCTTTTTTCTTCCTCATAGAGATTTGAAACCTGGATTTGTCTTACAGAAAATAACCTTGGTTCCTTTCCACAAGCTTGTCTTGGCTCCAAAGCTCTGTAGATGTATTGCTACAAAGAAGAGGAACGATGAACTTTATTCAGGCAATCTGATAGGAAAGTAACTATGACAAAAAGAACATGAAAATTTAAAGGCAAAAAGAAAGAACAATGAACAATTCAGACTGCTTACTTTACAGGTCTGCCAGTCTCTGGCATCTGAAGCTGTTTCTGAAGAGAAGGTGCCGTGATGTCTGTTAGACCTGGCCACTGCAGACAATCTATTTAATTTGCCATTGCAGAGTTTGTATACCTCCTGCTTTCATTCTGTTCCATGTTCCAGATTTCTTAGAGAGATATTTCCCATTATTTAGCACAGTTAGGAGTAGCCATGGTCCTTTGAAGCAATTCAATAAGAGGTTAGTGAAGGCCAGGCCACAAAGGCACTTGAGCAAAAATAGGGTATTAAGCCCTCAACTGCAACTTGCTCAAGTCAACATGGAAAACAAAATCCTTTGTTCCCATTAGAAGACTTTGGAGAAAAAAATTTGAATTTATAAACTGTCCTACTGACACTCAGAAGGAGGAAGAGAAAAAAAAAGTGAGATATTTACAGGGATTTTTCCAAAAGGGACTTCAGACTGGAAAGGAAGTAGTCACAGTGTTCCTCATCTCAAGAAGGCTCACTGCTACCAAAAAAAAAAAAGTTGCACACTTTCAGAAAATAGAAAAAAAAGACCCCTAAAAATGCACCACTTGTTTAAAAACAACTGGAATATACCATCATCTTTCAGCAACTTTCTCTCATATGACACATTTCATAATCTTTTTTTTTTTTTAAACATTTCGTTGTCAGAATTGGATTTCCTTCTTCCTTATCTGTCTCACGTGCACACACACATACACAGGCATACACCCACCCACACACATCTGTAGTGAAATACAATAAGCTACCATTGATTTCACCAAAAATTAGGTGATGTGGGATAATGCAAAAATAGTATCTGCTGAGGTAGGCTTCACCTGTAGTCATTAACAGGGCATTTAAAAAGTAAGTACTTGATGAGTATCTCCACAATAACTGCAATTAATTCCTATCCAGAAAAAAATTAGCAGGTCTTTATTCATGTGCTGCAATGTTTTACTAAAGCACCCACATGACCGGTTATAAATATTTTCATAGTCGTGCATAGTAGAGCCTTGTGTCCCACTTCGTATTCCATTCCCCACTGTGAGTGGTCACCGTTCTTTATGGCCTCTCACGTTGCTGACTGGAATCATACACGTTTGCACATCTGAAAGCCTTTGATGGGCAGATCAGTTCACAGGCCAGCTAGTTCATTTCATCAGCGTAATCAGTGTTATATAATACAGCATAGTATAAATGTTAGACAAAGGTTGCCCAAATATACAGAGCTTTAATCTACTGAAATGTTAACGTGACGGAAAGCATCAAAAGAATGCATCCACTGTAAAAAAGGGTGAGTGATATTCTACGCTGAGGTGATCAATACATAAAAAGCATTAAGCATGGAGCTGCAAGAAATCTAAGTTAATAAATGAACAAGGAACTTCCAGAGATTCCCAGAAGCTGTCTTTCAGGTCCTCACTGACTGGATCATATGCTGTAAGTATCTGCTGTTCACACTGAAGGGCCCATGAGTTTCAGGTGAATTATAATGTTTACAACTTCCTGCTAAGGCTTTGCACATTCTGTACCCAGTTTCATTTATTCTGACCTGGGAAATGCTGTGAACTGAGAGGAGAACAATTAAAGCAATAATTGCCAAATCACTCTGAGTTATCACTTAAAGCTGTTCCAGAAGTCAGGTCTACCAGCGTGCCATGGCAGTGGTGGCAGCTTAGCAGCACACCAGGCTGTATCAACAGGAGGATAACCAATGGATGAAAGAAAATGATCATCCCACTTTACTTGGCACTTGTTAGACTACATCTGGATCCTTGCATCCAGTTTTGGGCCCCCAGGACAACGAGGATGTTGATAAAGTGGAGTGGGCTCAGCATAGGGTCACTGTGATGGGTGGGCTGGAGCCATTGGCTGGTGAAGGGAGGTTGAAGGACCTGGGCTTGTCCAGCCTGGCTGCGGTGGGACTGACCAGCAGCTCCCAACACCCATGGACACAGAGGAGATGAAGCCAAAAGCTGCACAGTGGAGGATGAGAGAAGGGCATAGACAAAACCAGGAGGGGTTCCAGACAGATATAAGAGGTTTTCAACTGCAAGGATAACTAATCATTGAAACAAGTTGTGCAGAAAGAAATAAACTTCCACCTTTGGCAGAGCTGGTAAGGTCCTGAGCAGCCTGATTTACTTTCAGTTTTGCCTCTCTGAAGCAAGAGCACTCTCATTTGGCAGTCCAGATCAGACAGAGAATACAGTGGGTTAAGAATGACAGTGCATACAGCAAATGAGTGATGGATGGACAGAAACAGGCAGCTTTAAAAACACATTATTGCTATGAACAGTGCTTTTATAGTCCTTTGCTTATTGTCTTTTTTATTCATTCTGAATGAATGACCACAGCAAATACTTCAGTGCTAGTGTTAAGAGCTAAAGGTCAGTTATTCACTTTTTCAAGAGAGAGGTTTGGGGACTTGAGGTGAGGGGATTCTTTGTAGTAGGAGGTACATATTATTCAGAAATATTAATTTTCCAGGATAACTTGTATTTAAAGCTATTAAAGAAATCCAGTGGAGCCACAGTGTGATACAAAACAAATTTGCTTGGTTTTGTTTTAAATAGATTAACAAAGAAGATTAAAGTCAGGATAGTTGAGTAAAGATTGAAGACAGGTAGCCATCTGTTATTTTACCTTCCAAGCAAAATCTCTGGTGATAGTCTATACAGTCTGAGTTTTAGATTAACTTCTGGTGTTACACTTTGTCCTTCTTCTGCATGAATGAAAGACGCATTTCTTTTCTATGATTTATTTTTCTGTGGTCTATTTCTCATTAGTTCATTCCCTCCAAATTTTAGTAGGCTGGTTAATATTTCTCAACGCACGTGCATTTATAGAAGACCACCATTTGAAGCATTATATCCTCTGGTCTTCAAGCTGCTAAATTCCTCCTCTCACACCCCTGAAGGTAGAAAGGAGGATTTTTAAATTTTGTTTTCAAAATAATAGTGACTATGAATAGGATGACATGAGGACTCCAGTGACACTGAATGTATATTAACTTAGAAATTACTGAAAAGTCCAGCTTGTCTAGAAGAGGGGGTAAAATTCTTCAGTTTAGCACATAGGTGGGATCCATGCAAATGTGGGATAAACATAATCTACTTGTACTGCACTTTTAACACGAGTTATTTCACGTGTGTTAATTTTTTAACCTAGTTAGATGAAGCCATAATGGTTATTTGGTACCAAACATAAAAACTCTTCTAATTACAGTCCAAATCCTCTGGCCAGATCATGAAGCAACAAACAGTACTAAAGTGGCAACAAGGGTGTACGTACCTGTCAAAACAAAGGTGCAATAAGCATTGCCACCTCAGATGCAATGGTCAAATAAAAACAGACCTGGCAGAACCATTGCATGAGTACCTGCATGGGATACAAATTCAAGCGCATAACCATGAAACGCTAGTGTATGGTTTCATAATATGCTAACATTCTGCACCTTCAGCCTGATCAGAAACCTGTGGCAACACCTCCCAGCTGCTATTGTTATCTTATTTCAGCTATATTCAAAAAAGCACAGTCAGACTTTGGCTTGGATAAAATAGCCATACCCTGTTTCAGTTTCAGTAGAGAAACAGAGCACTGAGTTTGCTCAGGGGAAACTGTTCTCACCTGCTGAGACTGGAATAGAGGAACACTGGCAAAGAGAACTGGAGGAGGGAAGCACTTGCACAATATTTAGAGCAGGAGGGGTGGGAACCTCACACGACTATTTTGGCTTTAAAATTTTGTAGTCGTATAAATATGCAATATGTGGTATAAACTACAACTCAATTCTTACTAGGCCATCTGGTAGACAAACCAACAATTTTTGTGAATACTGAATTCAAAGAAAAGTAAGAGGGCTCACATATTTGTTAGGATTTTTTTCTTACACCTAATGAAACAACAGATGTTGCAAAGTATTTATGAAGGAAACCACACGAGTGGTTTTTAAAGAGAGCAAAGTATTTTAAAGAGAGCAAAGAGTGTTTTAAAGTGAGCAAAGAGTATTCTAGGGATATTCTTGAAAAAGATTATCAAGTTATATTTCTGTATATCAGGGATGCACAGAATATTCACTTGCAACATCTAGTGCTGCTTCTCTGATTTTAGAGCTGTGCAGAAGAAAGAGAATTTTTAAACCTGGCACGTTTTGTTGTTAGGTTGTTTTTTCCCCTTATTCCTTGCAGTGAGTTTTATTGTCAGGTGAGCTCTTCTGTCAGGATCTCTCAGCCCCATTTTGCAGGCTTCTACATGTTTCAGAACTTGAAAGACGCACCCAACATATCATCAGTGTTCCCATCATCGGTCATGTTGACACTGGCTTACTCCCAAATCAAACTTGAATGTCTTTTTTCCTTCTTACTTTTTTAATGTTTCTGTAAAAGAGATTAGTCAGTACAGTAAAACCCCTGCCTCCAAAAAAACCCCAAACCAACAAATAAAAAACCCCAAAAAAATAAACCTGCAAAAAACCCCCATAAACCTAAAAGAAAACAAAACAACAAATAAGACCAAACCAAACCAAAACAAAAAAAAATCCACATAAACCCCCACTTCACTTTAAAATAGCATGTAACATACATTATTCCCATCTTAACTATTTAAAGTGCACAAAGGAATAAATATCTAAAAGAAGCAAGTAGGAGACGCATCAGAAATAGTACAATGTGGGGTTTTAGTTTAAACCAAATAAAGGCATGTAGTTCAGATCACTGGTACTGATTAAATGTATTGGGGTTACTCACCAATGTCTTCTTACTGGCCTCAATTCAGCAAGGCACTACACATGGCTAATTAGGAATACAAGCATGGAAAGAGGATTTAAACTTTAGAGCAACCATATGGGTGCTTACAGCATCTTACTAAATAAGGGCTTGGAGCCTTAGCTAGCAACTTTATTCATGTAGTGTTTGACTCAGTTTGCTGGAGATGTCATCCCTTCAGTTTTGTGATTTTTTTTCTCTCTTGTGCTCTTGTATTCCACATGGCAAAGTCTCCATTTCCTCCTACATGCTGGGGGAGAATTTGAAGGGAGAAGACAGTCAAGATGTATTTGGTTAATTTCTGTGGTTATATTTGACACAAATAGAAATACACTATTTATTTGTTTATATAATTTGGTTATTTCTCACAGAGTTTGGTGCAGTGTTGTTAAAGCCTGCACTTTTTGTGAGTGCCTCAATACCAGATTTGAGAACTAGAAATGAGAGGAACAATGTTGAATAGCAACAGACTTCTGAGAAAAAAATACACTCTGTTAAAATTGCATTGTATAGCTCTTTATTGTTTCTAAACAATTTCCAGATGAAATCTGAAAACAGGGAGATGGTTTTCTTAACTGCCAAGTCTGCAAACACAATGTGGGAGAGTCAAGCAAGAGTTATATAACTAATTAAAACCAAATTAATTTAATCAAAACCATTAGACACTCATTACCCGTGCAGCTGCATTATCTTTTCAGTTTACCTTTATCCTCTCCCTACTGCTGTATTGGTTACACCCACCTCTTATTTCTGGCCTGAAAATAGACAGTTTTTTAGGAAAGGAAATGCATCTCTCTGTGTACCAGCACAGACCTAGATCAGGCACAACTGTAATGCAAATAAAAACATCAAAGGCAAAAGACAAATATAAACAAAGTACATAGGTAACTTGCTATTTTTCAACATTATTCAAGGCAACTAATTTGAATCTTCTAAACCAGTCATTCAGTAGAGAAATATTTTCCTAGCACTTGTGTTCAATCATATTTTCTCTCCATGCAAAAAAAGAACCTTTTAGAATGTCATAAGTTGACAATTCCAACAGGTGAATAAAGATATTTTATTCAGCCAAGTAATCAACTTCTGAAATCGGACACCTTCGAAACTGGGTGAGGTTTTTTACAGAGCATTAGGAAACTTCACATTGCTTCAGAACTTTGAAGATTAGTTTTACTGCAATGAAAGCCAGAGGGTTTATAAGTGAACATTAAAAACAGACAACATTTAATATAAAGAATAAATTTTGCAGACGCTGTACATAATTTCTACTTTGGGATTATTATTTAATGACATGATGGAAAGAAAGACTTTGCTTTTATTTGTATGGTATTCTCTCTTAGAATGAATGCTCAAGGCAAAATCCTGGTGTGCAATGCAAGGTGTGCCAAGTAGGGAAAAGAACACAGGTAGCTTCTTCCTTTTCCTCATGCACCTGTACAGATTTGGGGCAGGATGGTGCCACACATACTGAGAGACTTCAGAAGTGAAGGGGTGGCCCACAGCAGCTAAGTGAAATTAAAGATGTGGGTTCCTGATTTGCAGGAAAGGCCCCTTCCCTCTGTCCCTCCCTTCTTCCCTCTGTGAATGCCTGTGGGAGTCTGCCCAAGGCTGCGTCTGTGCCGCACAACAGAGACGCGAAGGAAACCTCAGGCCGGGAGACCTCAGCTAAAAGCTCACCAGGACATGCCCACGTTTGTGGCCCTGGGGACCCTACAGGTGCAATAGTTCATGTTGTGTCCAGAGCACTTAGTATTTCAAGAAAATCTTCCAAAGAAATGGCTAACACCATCACAAAGAAATGTCCATGCTAACCCTAGAACTGGAAATAAGGGACTGGGGGGCATGGAGCTGGCTTTGCAGTGTACAAACTTGCGAATTGGAAAGAGTAGAGTCAACACCTGAGAACTGAGATAACATTCTCTTTGTGGCTATGCCACTTCCAGACCCAAGTCTGCCTTCATGCAGCCAGCTCAGAAGTCTTTGCATGATATTCACAAAAAACTTCAGAAAACTTTGGAAAGGATGGAGACACATTTTTCAGAGCAAACTCATATGCATGTGGCACTGGGGAATACGTTTTACTGGTGAATGGCAGTGCTGGTTTAATGGTAGGGCTTGGTGAGCTTAGAGGTCTTTTCCAACCTTAATGTTTCTATGATTCTATAAGGAACACGTTGACCATTATTTGAAGTACTTACCTCATGAAAATTAAACTAAAAATCTGGATTATTTATGATTAAAAAATCATTATGATCAAAAAACCCCTTGTGTTTGTTCGGTGAAGAACAAACATGATTATCTGACAGAAAGAGCAGCCTGAACTTCTGCTGTATTGACTTAATTTTTTTCTGCAACACTTTTCTTCACTGTTTGACACACACAAACATTAACCCTACTGTGATCACAATTACTCAAATGACTGTTGCGTCTGAGATGCAACAGAATTCCTGCTCCCTTTCAGAAAAGCTCCAATTCAGAAAACTCTCATATCAAGGTCTGAAAAACTGTAAAAAAATAAAGTTACGAAGTGAAAGTTGAGGCTTTTCTGTGTAATAAAGATCTGCATAAAAAAACATTCAAAGACATCAGGGATATTCTGATAAGGTATGGAATTGGTAAAGATGCATGAATAGCAGAACATCCTCACTCACCTCAATGCCAACAAGAACTGATTGAAGATAAGGCCTGCATTTGCTAACAAATTTCGTAGCCAAAAAGTCAGTGAAAAGCCTCACTGGGCTGTTGGAGCAAGACTCCTATAAGACCAATCACACCTCTCATTTGAAAAGGGATTCTGGAAAGAGGAAATAGTTTCCCAACTATGTAACCCACGTTCACTTCAATTTCCATGTTTGTGGAAAATACAGGAAAGATACAAAAAGAATCACAGGGTCTTTCAGCTGTTATGAAAGAAGCTGCTAATTATTACTGAAATAGGACTCCAATTGTCACATTCAAGAGAAAAGAAACTGAAAACCACATATCATGAATGAAGAACTACCTTCTTTATCTGCTCTTAATTTCTTCATGACAAAATGTGGTAAGTCTGCCCTTGTAAACCAATTTATTTTAGAAAAAAAGGAAAAGGGGAAAGAACATAGGAGAGTACTCATAGTTCTTTCTTTTCATTGATAGGAGGGGAAATCATTCATTTCACAGAAAGAAATCACTTCATGTTAATATGACTATACAAGTGTACAACTGGTATGAGCAAAAACATAATCTGGCCCAGTAAATTAAGATGAATTTATTTATTAAACCTATTTGCTTGGAAAATTTCTCTTTCAGAGTTCATAACTCCTGTAACACTCAAGACACTCTAGAAAAATGGGCCTGTCTGTAAGAAGTATACTGAAAATTTGTTTTAAAAAGATGTTTGAGGAATGGCATCTATCCAAAGGGGAATTTTGAACTTATGAGGTCTTTGTCCAGATTTTATTTGATGATTTCTATGCTATTGAGTAGTAGCAAAATACCAAAGATAGCAAACTGATATGGTGTTATTCCCTAGGGGGCTCAGAGGGGAGATGAGCCCTAAATACAATTATTGTCACGGACACCCATGATGGATCTGTAACCTAAATCACAAATGAAAATAGGGCCATGTTACTCCTTGTACAGAAAATATTGCTCCCTTTTTTAGTTTTCGATTTTATTGTGGAAGTATTGTAAACATCACAATGGACCAAGCAAAGACATGGAAGGTTATCACTCTCGACAACCAATCTTAGCATAGAGTAAGTGGTCAGTGATGTTTCTCTGATTTTTGATATGCCACCATTCATGAACAATGTTTTATGCTTCTGTATGCTTTACTGTGCCCACATTGTAATAATACCGTGATGTTCTTTTTTAGGGAGGAAAAAGGATAAATCTGGGGAAAAAAAATCCCTTGTGCAGGAGCAGTGAGATCAACAGAGGCAAATGCCATCACAGCCTATGCCTTACTTCATGGGTCTCCTCTCTAAACACATAACCTTCTTATGGAAATAGGAAAAGTGGAACAGAGCAGAAAAATTCCTGCACTCATGGAACTGAACTTCCTGGCTTCAGCCGTCAATTTAACTTTAAGATCTGCAAAACAAACAACATCACCTAAGATCAGACTCATGGAATGATATCCATATATGACCCATAGAAACATATTTGATACTGTTTGTGATGGGTATGAAAGGCCACAGTTTATGAGTTTCTATCCCTTCTACCCTACAGTTTCTATTTACTCTATCGCTGCCCTACTGTATCATGCGTATTATACAATAGATAGAAAAATAATTGGAAAATAAAGAGGAGCCAAGAGTGTGTCTGTGCATGCTATGTTGGCTGACATTAAGAAGCCTTTTCCAGTGTAACTGAATCAGTGTAATTCTATTAACCTCTTTATGTTCTAGAAGTTTGAAAATGACAAATCTGTAAGAATTCCATAATCACTTTTATGCATGTAAATTACTGTTGTTCCCTGGATATTTTTGCCTATTTTAAATAACACAAATTTTCAGAGTTGTTTTCTCCCTCTGTGACTAGTTCTTCCAGGAAAACATACATAGTTTTATTTTCATTTGTGAATATGAAAATTAAACATGATAAGCAAATTTGAGAGTGTTTGCTGCACTACATTTATAAGCCCATATTTATAGTTTTTTATTATGTAATGGAACTGTTCATTTAATCCAAACCTCTTGAAGGCCCCAAGCCAAAGTTTAAAATGTCGATGAGAATGTTTCCCTACTACAGGTAAGGATCTTGTTCTCTATGCTCTTTTTGCTGCCAGTTCAGAAACCTCACAGTGGTTCTTCTCCTTTTATAATTTTGACATGTGTCTACTGTTTAATTATCATAGAAGAAAAAGAAAAACCCAAAATAAATTGGGCTGCATACAATTAAGCCATAAGGAGGAACTTTTATTTAAGCTTAAGAAGCAACAATGCTTTTCCTCCATACTTTAAAAACAATCATTGCCCAAACACCAACATGGAGCATCTAACTTAAAAAATCTCTCATTTTTCATTGTATTCAAAACTATTACAGAGGATGTCTTTCCTAACACCAGTTTTTGACTGATTGAGTTTAATGTATGAGTGGGTCTTTTTCACATCTAGCAAAAGACAGTTTGGAGATAAATATGATCTTCAGCAAACTATGTAGAATATATAGATATATAGAGTATATTTACATTGCAGAAGAATTATACAATATATACATAGGCGTTTATGCATTTATCTTTGTGTGTACACATAGACCCATATATTAGCCTGAGAGTTGAGCTGGATGCAGTTGGACACCTTCTGTCAGCAATTATGAGGGCTAAGCAAGTCTCCTAGGACAGGACAAGGGATAGAAGCTGTATGGAGCAGAGGGAATACTTATTTCAAAATCATGATGAGGAAATTAACTTGAAGCACACTTAAGAAAAATACATCTGAGAAGCTGCAGTGTTCTGGCTTTGTTTAAATGCAAAATTTTGGAGGGTAGTAAAGGGACAGAGAAAAACATACTTTTCACCCTGGGCTGCTTTGTCAACAGCCCCCTGCTCACCTCTGATCTGACCGTGGGGCTGTCGCACAAGCACATCCTTTGCTCCTGCAGAGTGAGCAGACCAGGCTTGCACACAGCTCGTGCAGCAAAACAGCCATGGAGGTTGCCTTGACCAACTCTTCTTAGCACGGGCTACTGATGTATGAGGAACTGAGCATGCCTGGAGGGATTGTTTCTAGGACAGCCTCGTGGTTTCTAGCTGCCTGTGCTTCTCAGGCTTCCTGCACTGGTTATTGTAACCAAGCCACATGTTTAATGTGAACCCGTCCACCATAATAGCCACTTTTCAAAGTTGTTTATACCTCTGGTTTATACAACATTCTGCATCAGTGAGTATCATCATTTAGTCAGGCATCATGTGGGAAAAAAATGTTTCTTTTTTTTTGTTTTGTTCTTGCTCATTTAATCTTGGACTATAATACAGCTCCAAAACTGATGGTGAATGAGAGGCCGTAACCTTTCTCAGAAACGGGGGACCCAAGGTGGTTGTCATCACAATCCCAGTGAGATTTCCAAAGGTCTGTTTGTGTTCTTACATTTATTTGAATCAATCTTCAGACACTTAATTAGAGCCAAAAGAATCTGATAGCCTATCCATACTGAAAACACGAACCAGAAAACTTTAGAACTTTCCATTTATACCAATTTCCATTTACTCCAATTTCCACTTTGGAAATTACTTTGCATTTATATAAACGTCACTATTTGTCAGAGATTGTACCTGAATGAAATAAACCATACTGTGAGGATATTTCTGTTGGCATATCTATGCTACCATTATTCAACTAGGATAGTGATGTTGCTTAGTGCAGTGGTTTTTAATGTGCCTAATTTACTTAGCTATGCTGGCAGTAATTTAGCATATAGACTAGGCTTTCCTTTAATTTCTTTTTTCTTTTGTTTTGCTTAATTTAGCTCACATTTCCTCTTAATTTACCTAAACCAAACTAAAACAAGCCTTATGTATATGGAAAAAAAAAAGTATTTCTACTAGTTTAATTAACCTCTTTCAAAAACAAACGCTAAATTAAACAAGGATATATCTTTGTAAAGCACACAACAGGACATCCGAAAAATAATTACAATAGAGATAACTTTGTAAAATGTGCCATGAACACAGTATAGAAGCTGAGCTTTGAAGAAATGTGGAAAACTCAATTTTACAGGAGGCTGTTTGTTCTCATTATAAGTTGAGCACATGAAAGAAATCTAAAAATTGTAGCAGTACAGTGAGTCAGGTCTGGAGAGGTGCTGACATTAGACATGGGGACTGCAGGCCATATAGAGAGTGTGCTGCCACAGAAAGGATCAGGGGAACAGGATATGTCAGAGGAAGGGCTGGTGCTTGACAAATAAATATGCACATTAAATATGTATACTCCTCTTGCGTATTTATCAGCGGCAGCTTTTGAACTTGCTTTTGCTGAGTTTGCAAAGATATACCCTGTCAGCCCTTAACACTGTACCATTATCTGTTTTACAGACTCATCTCCACTCCCACTGTTTCCTTCTACAATGCTGGACTTGCTGCTGTAATTACTGTAACAATTGTCTGTGTCACAAGTGGGTTCTGTAAGTCTGCATAGCATTTAGCCAAAATGGTGCTTTGGTACTTCTTGGGGTCATTAATATATTACAAGCAAAGAATGTAATCAAATATTTATGTGACTATTCCTTTCCATGTTAAATTTTATTTTATTTTAATGAGATCTTTGAGCCTCAATTTATAGCTCTAGTAAGATCACTCCAACATCTTTCTGGAGGGGAGCAGCCTTTTGACCTCTTGTGAAAGGTAACCAGGGAGAAAGCAGTGTTTCATCTGGAGAACTCTGATTGTAGACCAGAGGAATATGTGAAGAACAGGTTGACTATAAGTATTGACAGAATTAGACAAAAGGTCCATTTATGTATCCTAAGTTTTTTTTCCATAATACACATTATTGCACCATGGCAAAACAAAGCTCTATGGTATAGCAGGGCTGTCAAATAATAAGCATCTTGTTCTTGGTTTTTGCTCTTCAAGAATGGTTGTTCAGACCTCATGTCACAGACTGCTCTTTTCATATCTGTCCAGTAAAAATACAGGGCTTTTCAAGAGTGTCAGAGATTTAGGAAGTTTCTATAAACATTTGGGATTATATTTCTATAGTGAAATTGCCTGTCTGTAATTAACAAAACTCATTTAAACCAAATGTGTCCACTTTTGCCTTGCAAAACAAAGTGCTTCTTTAGTTCTTTCTTTACTCTCCAAGTTAGCTGAGATATTTCCATGAGTTAATGACTTACTTTTGCTGTTACAACAACTGAATTGCTTGCCCTTCAACCACCTTGAAGTACACAAACAGCTATTAGCTTGCGTTAGTCATTAGCAACACACCGGTTTAGGCCTTTTGTGCTGCACTGAAATAGATATATTGGGACGTTATTTTGTGCTTTGAATTTTTCTGATTTATTTAATTCTGTGGAAACTGGGGATTACTTGTCATACCATGTATATTTGGTAACACTTGTCTTTCATGACTTAATGAAAAAAGAAAAAAAACCAAAACTGAATTGTGTCTTTAAACGTAAGAAATCTCTGCTCTATGCTTCCAATATCAGGCAGACACGCAGCATGCAAAGTACCTGTACCATTATTTATGACCTTCAGAAACGCTGATACAACATCATATATTCAGTGTTGAGTACGAAACCCCACTTCTGTTGGACTCCTTTGACAGAGGAACTATAAACATAATGACTATGTACACACTTGATAAGGACACCATTATGCCATTTACACTAATATATAATTATATCAGCGTAAAACTGCTTTCAACATATACTGAGCACAAGACACACCTACAAAAATCTTGCAAATAGGACTTCTGTCAATGCACAGCTGCCAACATTGTGGGGTTTGCAGGGTACATGTGCTTTGCTGTTCCCTGTCCTTGCCTGTCCTTCCCTGTTCCATGTCATTGATTCAAGAGGTACTGAGGCACAGAGTGTGTCACAGGTCAGTACCCGAGTGTTAAACACCTATTTTAAAGCACAGGTGGCTTCCCAGACTGGTCCTCACACATTAAAGCAAATGCAGGGAAGCGGTTTTCACTTCTCACTGTCTCCTTCCTTCTGCCTCTGAAGTTCTGAAGTACTTGTTTGATAGTTGTACCTCTTTTTACCTCTGCTATGCTTTGTTGTCAGAAACATGGAACTGTGCAATTAATACCATTCTTTGTGTTACACGTTTTTCAGGAACACGACCAGAATCTGTAGGCTTTCAAGAAATCTAGAAATTTGCTCCAGGTGTCCATCTGCTAAGTAAAGATGTTAGGCATTAGGAGTGAGAACTGCCTGGGTCAAAATACATTCTTCCTCTTCCCTCAATCGGCTCTTAAAAGAAGTGTCTTGCACTATTTATTCTTAAAATACAGAAAGAAAGCAAGGTAATGCAAGACTTTTGTTGGTGTAGTTACAGACCTTATTTATCTAGGACTATGAAGTTATAGTGATGTCAGCTTTGATAAATATGAGTTGAGATAGGATGAGGATGTGGATGTCTTTCTTCTTAGCCATCCGTAGTTATATAAATATATCTGTAGTTTTGGAAGAAACAATTCGCTATATCTCTCTCTCACTGGATGCAGAGGAGAAATCTTCACCATGTGGAAAACATCCCCCTAGCATCAGAAAGGAAATTCTCACAGAAAATTCCAACCAGTTCCATATGTTTCCTCATAAGAAAGAGTGATTGGTCTCAATGTTTACAATACCATTTTTCATGTATTTGTAAAATCAGTGTGTGAGTAATACTTCACTGCAGCTAGGACATTTGCAGAGCAAAGTTTGTAAGTAGACCAACAAGTGTTACACTTCATTAGATCAACAAGTATAGATGAAAAGTTTTCACAAGGTTTCAGACACAATTAGTACTTCAAACTCAGAAGAAAGACCTGCAGAAGGACTTGCATAACCACAGTTTTGCTTTATTGTACTTCTATTATGCTAAGTATTATTATATAAAATGTTATTTCTATTTAGAAGCTTTTCTGTGTTTTATCTTTGATTGAGACAACTTGTGTTAGTACTTCATAATGAAAATCTACTCTTAATCATTAGTTCAGGGAAAAAATAATAATTTGCATCATGTATTGCTTCTACAGAGTGAAGTGCAGTTTAATGAAATTAATCTTAGTAATTTTGTTTATGAAATTTTCTTTATGATGACCATTATTCATTCTTCTGCTCAGAAACCAAGCAAAAAAAAACCCAAAAAATCCAAAACAAACCCAGCCCCATGTTATTGTCTTAGTAAATAAATAGGTTATTTGTTTATTTTGTCTTCGTATCCCAGGGTCTTTTTGGTAACAGCTTGTAAAAAGATCTGTCATCTAAGAAAGAAAAAAATTATACAGAAATCTATATTTCATTACCTTACAATTTTCACCCAATATTTTTGCTCTTTATTTGTACATAGATACCATTTTCTCACTTTGTAGACATAACAAAACTTTGTACATATATTACACTACATTATATATGTTACAGAACTTTGTGCAATGTTAATTTGAGGTTTGACTTGTGTCAAAGTTGTGTGCAAACATTTTCACACAGATTTTTTTGAGTTTCATTCCATTTTCTTAAAGCTGGTATATAACTGTTAGTAGTTGCAGGTACAATTAGAACTATACTGAGGTTCTTGCTTATGTGATTATATCAGCAACAATGACAAAAACTGACTTTATACTGCTAATTGGCACACTGGCCCTTATTGGACTTCATAATGTGAATAAATATTTTTTAACTATTTTTTAAATATTTAACTCCAGTTAAGAGCAGCCCTTCTCTTCTGCCTGGGTATTTACATAGGTTTATGGAGTGGGATTAGGGTGCTCAGTGCCTTATAGCATTGAATCCAAAGATTCTGCAGCACTCACAGCCCTCTGAGGTTCAAAGAGTCAGGCTTATTCCTAAAATGCAATGTACGTGACTAGTGAGCAGAAAATTAGGGACAAAATAGGTGTAGCATTTTTGAGAGTGTGGACAGAGCCAACACACTGCAGGCTGTTGGTATTCCCTCCACACAGCCAACAGTCAGCTGAACTCCAAACATAACCAGGCAGGCATCCTAACCTGGGCACTGGCATTCAGATATTGGAATAAGTGTCTTGGCTTCACCTCTATCTGTCCCAAGAGGCAAGTGGTTTTCTCTGTTATAACAGGTCTATTTCTGTGCTGATGGGGTACTTGTACAACTCCCTCAATAATGTTCAGATATTGAACTGAGTTGCTGATAAACGAATTCCCTAATGTCTTTTGTCATAGCTTCTGAGACACTTCTTTATGCCATGGAGATAAAAAATTAAGAGTAATTCTCTGTTATCAGAATATCTCCATGTTTTTAGAAAGTTACAGCAATTTCTTCAGGGAGTTCTTAATTTCCCTATGCAGAGGGTGGTATTGAGTTTGGCAATTTTTTTACTGGCCAGGATTGAAGCGCCTTAATCCTCTGTAATACTTAAAAAGCACTGTTTGTTTGGGTTTTGTTGGATTTTTGTTTGTTTTGGGTTTTTTTTCTATGGATCTTCTGTTCTCTTTCTAGATATTTCAATGATTATTGTATTCTTTGCATTTTACTGTTCCATCATCTGAGTGCTTCTTCAATGTGATCAAGGTGATCATCATATTAGGTAGTGATTTGCATTGGTTGATCTAGGTAGGGAAGAGAAAAGAAAGAATTTAGCGGACTTTTCTATTTAACATCACTCAGTGAAGCATAAATACAGTTTTCTCACACGATGCAGCAAAAGTTCAGGGCTATGCAGGATCTCTTCCTCCTCTCTCCCAGTGTGACAGGTGCCGTAAACTGTCACCCAAGTCCTATCAAACACCAGATATAGGGTCTTTCTTTGACTATTTATCTTTAGATAGAACTTGGACTTTTAAATTTATTTCTTTTGGTGGATGATAAAACAGGGAAACCTATAAAGATTTAAATATATTAATATTTCCAAGAGACTATAAATAGAAAATCCATTAGATGTATCTTCAGGCTGTGGAGTTAATTTTCCACTGTGAAACCACACTTATTTTGGAAAATGTCTCCAATATTAAAAAAAAAAAAAAAGTGCAGCTTGTGACATTGTAACACTCTACTGAAATTGTTTAAATATAAGTATGTAAGAAGATTTTCATCATGAAAACACTTGCAATTTTGCCATCATCACAATTATTATCTTGCCATTTTGTACAATAAAGTTGGAGAAAGAACAGGATGAGCTAGGCCTGTTCGAGTTCCAAAAGCACACAGAAACAGAAAATGTAGATCAGCTTATTATCCTTTTATATACATAGCTGTCATGTTAAGTCACCACACTTCAAAGCAGTAAATTACCAAAGCATATTATGTCAGAACTTGAAAACTATAATGTGTTGCTCTTGATACTCTGGACCCCTGAGGCAATATCACAATCTGCAGTTTCCAGCACAGATATTTACTCTGCAATAAAGTGGTAATAACAAAAAGCTCACAAAGTCTTGTGCTCTTTGGCTTCCTGGAGTTTGGCAGGCTGTTCATCCACCTGACACAATTAATCCCAACAACTAGACAATATAACAACAGTAATAGATGAACTTTTTCTGAGAACCACTTTATCATATGTTGGATAAAAATATTTGAGGGCTGGGGAATGGTTGGACTGAAAGCTAAGTTCATGATTATTTACAATACAGCTAACGTTAGTCTAAACGGAGACTGTGAACAGCTTTGCCATCTGTTGTTTAAAAAAAACAGAGAGAAAGAAGAGAAAAATGAGTTCCATTTGCTTCAAACAGCTATGGGGTGGTCAAGCAAGAATACTTGGCACAGGAGATGTTTAGAATTGAAAAGAAGTTTACATCTGGTCTCTGCTCACAGCTTATTTAACTCATTTGTAGCTGCCTTTGTTATCCCAAGCTCTGAAATCTGTTTCTGCAGTTCTTTGGGCTTGCTGCAGCTAGTCCTGGCTACCAAGAGCAGGGATGTGAGACTGCCCTGGACTGCCCATGGCTGTGGCAGGCAGTCCAGGGCAGGAGTTTCTGTAAGTACAGCCTCCCCTGCAGACACAGGCTGCCAAGGCAGACATCCCTGCTCCCGAGGAAAACTGCAGCAGGGAGCAGGACAACCTGTACACTAAGTAGGAACCAAGTTCTTGCATCAAAGTCTCTTTTTTAGCTCATAGGGCTGCGCTGGTATTTTTAGGTTGTGGATGGTGTTTGGATTTTCAACAGAAGCAATTTTGGGCACCAGTGAACTAGAAGGTGAGCTGTAGTTGTCGCTGTCATCAAAAGTGCTTGACTTGGCTGTGCCAACCCAGCTGATACCACAGCTGGAGAGGTTTCAGGGGTGGCAGGACCCTCCACACACACACAGTCACAATTTGGCCTTAGGAGGATTGATAAGACATCATTTGCTTTTGTACTGGAAGAAATCCAAGGACTGGAATATGTAAGTAGAACCAAGATGGATATTTTAGACTGTTGACAAAGCTTCCTGTGGACTCCGGTCTGAAACAAGCAGTTTGAAAATCTCCATGCAAAAGGTCTTTTACAACGGAATATTTTCACAGGTTTTCAGATCTGTGTGTGTTAGTGAGTCAAATCCTGAACCTGAGGAAAGCCAATGCAGCTTGTCTTCCACTGTACTTTATTATTATTATGCTATCAGCAGAATATGGTGATTATTCAATATCGTATAAATTTGCTAGGATACATAATACACAAACCTTGCAAAGTTAGTAGAAAGATCTCTGGCTACCTTTAAATTTACCTGGTTTTCAACTAACTTGGAAGTGTAAAATTTGAACATTCAGTGAAACAAAATGTGTCTGAGATGCTTTGTGAAGACTTTTTAATGTAAATCAACAGACTATTCTGAACAGACTTTTTGCTCAGGTGATGGGTACAATAAAGACAAGTCTTCATTTATCAAATAATTCAAGCATAATATAATAAAAGTTACAACTAAAAGTTTAAACTTTTCATCATATTTTACAAACCTAAGAAAACAGGATACTTATAAAAAATAGCAAAATATTTGAACCTTTGACCAAAGATTGAATTTTTTCCATATAGAAGTTTTCAGAGATGAAAACTAAGTTTTATAATTTCATACCATGAACCTTTTCCCTCCCTCCTCCCCTCCTTTTTCTATTCACTTACTGGCCTGCTTGGCTATGGTCTGGACTGAAAATAAAATCAAATGATACATGGAGATACAGGCCAACATTTCTAGCTCTATTTTTTGCAGCAGAATTCTTATGTTTAATTCAGACAGGTTTTGGCAAAGTGTCTCCATATCTCAGCTGAAATAAACTGTCACATTTATCAAGGTGAGACCAAAACTAACAATCCTGGGCAGCAAATATAGAAGAGGTTGAGGGAGCTTCAAATCCCTAGAGTGATGTGTTTGTACTGCTATTCCTGGGAAGTTAGATCATGCCATCGTAGTTCTTTTCCCCCCACATCTCTGTCAGGGTACATCCATACCTGCTGCATGGAGTGTAAAAGTATGATTGTGTGCCAACCCCATAAATGTAGCATAATTCATGCCTAGATTAAAAAAACCCCCACCTTGGCGTAATTCTCTTGCAGCTGTTGAACTTTGAATTGAATGGAGCTACACCTTCTTCCATCATGTCTTAGTTTAAAATATTTTGCCCTTGAGGATGGACCATTCTGCAAAATCATGCATTCATGGGGTCATTTAGGTTGGAAAAGACCTTTAACACCACTGAGTCCAACCACTAACCTAACACTGCCAAGGAAGAGCTGAACAGAAGCCCTGCAAGAGATTGCCAGTGCCAGCAACAAAGTGCAAAAGGCATCCCGGGGACGTCCAGGCTCTGGAGTAAGGCTGTGAGCTAAGAAAATAGAGGGATTGCCTCCTTTGCCTTTTGCCCTTCTAAGGCAAAAACAGATTTTAGTCTCAGACAGGGCCTTAAAGTGAAATTCAGCTCTCATATATGACAAGGAATCTGAAGGAGAAGAGTTAAACATTTTTTATATGCAGACTTAACCCATAAATTAAACCAGGAATGTCTTTTTATATTGTGTTACTAAAACATGTTATTCTGCAATTACTGACTAACAACACTCTCATCCAACATTTGGTGTTGCTTGAACCTGGAATAAAAATATGTCCCAAACCCAGCTGAGCCAAGGATTTTCTTATTGCACTCTTTTGTTCAATAAGGTCTATGTGTATGTAAGGTGTTCCACACACTTTTAAAGACTATCCTGTTTAAATAAAACATTTAATTCTTTTCACAGATAATTTCTAGATAATTTTACCTTTTTTTAAACCATTTTTACAGTTTGAGTAGGATTTGAGGGATGTCTTAGCCTCAAATGAAAAATATTTGCTGAAAAATCTGTTGAATAATTAGGAGATACAAAGCATTTTGCTCTTCAACTGGTGTAAAAAGTCATTAATCCTTTACAGTTATTTCAGATATCTGGTGTTAAGAGTAAACTGAAATATTTGCCCTAACTTAAAAAAAAATAGTCTGGTGTGACTTAATTTTAAAACTTGCAGTTCTTTTGAAGTTGTTATATAAGCCTCTACCAAAAAGAGAGAAAATTAAATGTCTGGAATTTTCTTCCTATTTTCATGTGTCTTGTCTAGGAAGACAAATTCTTCAAATCATTGCATAACCTGTGTGGAATCTATTACATATAATCACTACCTGCCACAATGCTTTGGCTGCAGCACACTTCTTACCCTTGGGATGAGGGGTCAGCCATTTACACAGAGATTGTGAGTGGATTTGCCAACTCTGAACCTCACCTGAGATTTCCAACACGTGTTTTAAGTTTCCTAGTCAGATTGGAGATTGTGTTGTTGGGTGCCTCATATTTTGCTTTCCAACTGGAGCAGACAGCAATAGGATAAGAGAAGAGATGACTTAGAATATTATTAACCTCTATCTGTCACTGTCTAACAAGTGATTTTTCTTAAAATATATATTTTTTCAAACTTTCATCTAAGTATAGAATTCATATATGTGAGAAGCTGTTCCTATTACTTTTACAGGGATTTTTATCTATTGCCTGGTATTTGTTTGAGCTTGAAATTTATTTTTACATCCAAAATATTTTTTTTCTATATATCTACCTAATTTCTAAATTGCTATTCTGTAATCACATGTGTTCATAGAGCTCGAGGAGCTCTATTTTTAATGCTTACTAAGAGAAATCAAACAGAGTGCTTTTCAGTTCACGTTTTGCCTCAGAGCTTTCCTAGACTTTTGTGGAATTTGAAGTCAACGTATTTCTGGCAACAGTTCCATCATTGGATGAATTGGTGAAATAATTCAGGTGTGGTGGTCCCAGTGAGAGAAAATGATGCTATCCCATGATAGGAAATCTGTGCATCTGCAATACTACTATGTTTTGCAGAATTATATAAAAAAAATATAAGAAGGTCATCTAATCCATCTGCTTGATTTGATCTGCTTATACCTATGGCAATCCTGGCAGATGTTTGTCTAACCTTTTCTTAAAGGCATCCATTGACATCCAGAATAAATGGTTCTTTATTTCTCCAGTGCAAGTGTATGTCCATTTTCATGCATGAGAACACGCAAAGGGGTGTTGGGTGAAACTTTGGGCTTCTATATCCCTCTGTATCCACATGTAATAGCTAATTCTATGAAAGCAACAACACTTTAAAAACCAAAGTTCTGACAGATGGTCATTTTATCCGTGTGGCAAAATCAGTGGTTAATAGCTGTATATTAGTGAAAGAATTAATAAAACAAAATGAAAAAAGAAAACCACTCTCCGAAAGCAATTAAGCACAGAAAGCAAGACTGGTAAACAGTACTCATTTTTTTTCCATTAGATTATTAACTAATTAGTGATGTCTGTGTTGACGAGATAGAATGGGACAGATTCTTGTTCAGATTAAGTTGTGTTCAATACATTTAAAACTACTCATATAACTGTCTCTGCATTTAGTTCTACATATAAAGAGAAAAATTAGTTTGATCTATTATGTCCCACGTCTCATTTTGAAATACTTTTCATTGAAATTCAACATATTCATTTATAAAGATGAGCAGTATACATATTAGTATTAAGTACCGTGTTCTTTTGATTATCTCTTTGGAAACAATTTCATGTCATGAATGATTGAAAGAAAAATATCAGGCAAACTTAGCAGAGGAAGAGCACCAATAAAAGCAATTTTTTCTGTCAGAGCAAGTGGGATTGTTTCCAGTTATTCATAGTTTAGATTCAATCAGTGCATGTCTAATTTAAAGTCAGACATTTCCATCCTGTTCTGCACTTGTGGACTCTGATTCTCTCTATCACTTTTGATCGTGGCAGTGCAAAGAAATGGAAGATCATGCCTTACTTAAAACAGACATTTAGTTCTGATTTGTGTTTGCTTACTACTCAGCAAAAGTGACCACTCACAGAAGTCTCTCGAGGGAAATGCAATACAGTTATAGCTTTCATGCTTGTCTCACATTAAGCCAAGAGACTTAAATCAAAAATCTTTAATGGAAGAAAAGTACGACAAGCCTAATGCTTTAGAGAAAATTCATCTACAACCCTATCTAGAAAAACCCTACATTTATTCCTGTATATCACAAATCCAATTGATTGAAACCTACAGCAAGTTCCTGTTAATTTGGAAATATATTTAACCAGAATATAATTGTGGGTAATGCAAAGCTGGGTGGCTTTGGCTGGCCTGAAATTTGTTGTCAGCAGGAAGAAGATTAATTTCATTTACTCTCTTTGTCATGTCTCACTGGCTTCCTGTCTTTTTAGCTTGTTACCTCCAGTGGGCTGCTGCTGTCACTCTGAATTCACTTTCTACTCAGTTATTTGTTATCTGATGGATCTGTCTACACATTTTCCCAATATGACATTTTTCCCCTCCTGAACTGCAACTGTTATCACAAAGTCTACACTATGAGAGAAAATCTACACTGAACTTAAAAATGTTAAGAAAGGAAAAATTACATTTGTACAATTCTACAACACTGCTCCTGTCCAAGCACCCTGGCTGCCTGAGGAAAACTGCCTTTATTCTTGTATTTTTTTCCATGTAAGTGAAAGAAGCAGTGATAAGGTATGAAAGCATGTATTTATAGGCTCCAGACCTTATGTCTCAGTCCCTGCATCTGTGAGGAAGCCCAAGAATAACAGGAGTACGCCACAGTGTTCAGAATGATATCGTGTGCAGACAAGGAATTGTTAAGAACACATTTGGAGTATTTGAGTCCATTTGCAAAGTGTTCTGGAGTCAGAGGATATGGAGTGTTCTGCTAGCAGTGCTGAGTTTTAACAGGATTGCCCTGTAAGGGGACATCCATATTTCACAATGTTTATCATATGTGGATGTACGTGTGTCTGTTGACTTGCTGCTTCAATTACATTATCTCCACCTGACCTGATACAACAGAGTTCTCTTTAATGCAGCTCTCTAGGTGCTCACGGACAAAATGCGATCAGGGTCACACTGCCTTGCTCCTTCCCTAGGGGAGCAAGGAAAATCTATTCTACCATTTTATACCCTCTGGCTGTACAGAGGGTATGTTTAAGTGCTTTGCTAAATTGCCTTTAACAGTTGGGCTAAATGAATGAGTGTACAGTGCCAAGTGGGTGACAAAAGGCTATCCTCGGTGGCTATTCTTACAATATCCAAGGGTCTTAACCCTATAATTTCTCCTAAGGCTAAGAAAAGTTCTGAACTGAGAGTGACCTTTTAATGTGCTTAGAAGCCATACAGGTGTTGTTATAAAAGTAACTTCACCAAAGTACACAGGAACAAAAAATGTGTTATCAGAGGTGCCCCTGCCTTGTCACACCCTGCTTTGGTGTACGACAGAGGCTGTTCACCAAGGCCAGTTTTGGTGAAAGACTCCAACACTGCAGGCTCCTTTTATTGCCAGGAGAGACAGACTTCCTCCACAGGCAGCCCTGAGAAATGTTGAAATTGCCTCCAATCTCTTTCACTGTTGACAACAGAGAGAACAAAAAGAAACCTCACTTATTTTTAGAACATTAGTGTGTTAATTCTCTATAGTTTTAAGTGTCTCCAATGTTGAGCTGCAACGTGACATTGATTTCGGATGTTTGAGATTATTTCATATTATCAGAATGTGAGAAATAGTTGAATGATCATATGAGGTCTAAACATGGGCAGCAAACATAACAGTGAGAGAATATGAGGAATGGGTATAATCATGTTTTCCTATGACTTTCAAAGTTTCAAGTGATTTGTGGCTCAGGAAAACACAAAATGACTAACAGTTTATACTTCTTTAAAATCAGCCCTGAAAAATACTGTGATGTGAGCCCTCTTTCTGATCTGCCAACCTTCCTGCTAACAGTATATAGCTCTCATTTGGGGGTGTTCCCACAGATATATCCTGGCAGGACTGAAAGAGAAAACTTGGATTATCATAGAATCACATCATAGAATGGTTTGGCTTGGAAGGGACCTTAGACATCATCTGTTCCTCTGTTCCAACCCCCCTTCCATGGCCAGGGACACCTTCCACTAGACCATGTTGCTTGAAATCTCAGCAAGGCTGTCCAGTGTCCCACTGGATGTCATCTCTTCCCTCCTTCACACAAGTCCAGGTAGATGACATAAGTTGCTCTTTTATCCACCAACTCTGTGACCACATTGTAGAAGGCCAACCAAATTTGTCAGGCGCAATTTGCCCTTGATGAATCTGTGTTGGCTGTCACAAATTGCCTCCTTCTTTTCCATGTGCCTTAGCATTGTTTCCAGGGGGATTTTCTCCATCTTGCTACGCACAGGCATGAAACTCACTGTCCTGGAGTTCCCCAGATCTTCCTTTTTTTTTTTTCTTTTTGAAAATGGAGGTTATGTTTCTGCTTTTACAGTAAGGAGCATCTCTACTGGATTATCACAACTTCTCAAATATGATGGATAGTGGTTTAACCACTTAATCTGGCAGTTTCCTTAGGACCCACAAATGCATCTTATCAGGTCCCATGCGTTACGATGGATGCAAACTCAGTGAATCACTTGCTTTGCAGGAAGTCATAAAAACATATTATCCAAGTGAAGAGTTCAGATCATACTTTGACAATTACATGGGAAGATCAGTCTCCAAACTTAGTCATTACCTGCAGAAAGCAGAGTGATATATTAGGAACATTTCTAAAGGGAAAGTTACTTAGCACTGCTAAAATGCAAAGGCAAGTTCTCTCCCCACTCCTGGAGTGAGGGGAATGGCAGTGAGGAATGTCCTTGCACTAATTCTGGAATGTGAGCTGGCAATACATGGCCATTTACAGACAGCTGAGGCAAAAACCCCCTAGCACTACTCTCATAAATTTTTGTTGTTGCCCAAGTCAGCTGGAAATTTTCTGCCTGAAAGTTAAGTTTTACCATTCTTTAAAAACAAATAAATGAACAAAAAATATCTGCTACCTCTTCAAATAAAAGACAGATGTTTTCTATTACAGCAAAGTGGTAGCTTTACTACCATGAAAGAATGCTAGCTTACTTTCTTAAAAACATTAGCTACATTTATCAAAGAGAAACAGACACTACAACTAATTTGCTTTGTAGGTGAGGTATGGCCCATACAGTGCCTTTTTCAACATACATCAAGTACATAAGTACATTCTCAAAGTATCCTGGAAGGTGGCTGTAGTTACAACAACAAACAAATGGAAAAGAAGATTATTTTTCAGGCAGAAAAGGTAAAGACAGAACTATAAAAACAGAAGCATTCATTTTTAAACTAAAGCAGGGAAACTTAAAGTAGAGAAAGAGCATAATTTGAATTTATTTGACAAATCTGGAGACTGTAATAAATTGTGAAATTGAGGTGTGCCATTTTCTTTCCATTGCTTAATACAAAAGAGTCAATGTCGATAATATTACAGAATATTACCCTGTGACCAGAACTAACAGTTAAGAGCTTTAATGTACTATTCAGTTTCACTTTCGTAATCTCTGTAACGACTTTAGGTGCCATTCATGCTGTTAACCCACACACAAACCAACCACAATGTTTTTTCAAATTATGGTTGACAGACTGTCTTTGTTTTGCAGTGTTTAAGCAACCAAGCAAACTCATATCTTTCCAGGATTTTTCTACAACTTTCTGTAATTTGTTTGCTACTTTCAGTAGCCATTAACAACATCATTGTTCAGCAGAGTAGACTGGGGATAGGGTGGTAGCCGTTGCCTGAAGCGATATTTTCATCACACTTGATACAAGCACACACACAAATATCGGATCCCATACTGATAAAGGTTTCATGTTCAAAATTCATCTAATTCTAGTTTCGGTCACTTAATTATAATTTTCTTTTTTTCCTCCTGTATTTACTACAGCCAAAAAGAGATGAAATAAGGTATTCTTGTAGAAAAGCTTTTGTTGAATCTGTATTGTTTGACATATGAGAAAAATATATCTTGAAGTAACAGAATTATTTTTAAAATATCTGTTATGGGATAGAAAGGAAATATCCACAATATACACAATGACATCTAAAGACAAAAGTGAATTTAATTTATTACACATACATTTCCCATATGAAAATCAGGCTGTTTCATGGTACCTTAAACCAAGTTCTGAGAAGCCCTTATGAAAGGTCTGATCTCAGCTGAATAGTTAGGGTTATTTTCATACAAGAAGTTACACAAGCATATGATGTATTTATATATATATGTTTATAAATCATTTTGGGCAGGCTTCATTACTTTCCAACTGGAGAACCAAATTGTTAACAATAAAACATTACACTAGCCTAAGACATTATACGATATGGGTGGCAAACACCACCTTCGTTACAAAAAGACACTTTAAAATACTTTCAAGCATTTGCATTTTGATTGTGACTTCTTCTTGTAGCCTTTCATCTATAAAACCAATTTCCCTAGACACCAGAACTTTCTCTAGAAGTGTCGTCAGATACTACAAAATCTCCTTATTTTTTTATTTTTGATTTCTTGAATTGCAAAATTTTGTGGTTTAAAAATCTGATATTACTGGGACATTCGAAGGCTAGAGGTGAATATAAAATCCCAGTGGGAACCTGGAAATCTCTTCCTTCCCAGAAAGGGAAACTGTACTGTCAGAGTAAAGAAACAGGACATGATTTTTCCATCTTGTATCTTAGAATAGTATATCATTAATATGTGGTTTGGGGCTGCTACAATTTATGGAAGTAAGGGGAACACATTTTTTGCCAATACATTTAGAAATATACATTCCCAATTAGGAATTTATTTACAACCACATAGAAGAGTAATAAAGGAAGAGTGCAGATGAAGTAAGTAATGTATAGAATAACAAGAAAAGTATATCTAGCACAACACCAAGATTTATTTTATTTATATTGTTAATATAAAATTGCATAAGGATGATACTACTATCCTGATTTTTCTTAAACCAGAGACATCTACATTTTGTGTAAAAAAACCACATTCTAGGTTGTTTGGGTTTGGTTGGTTGGTTGGATTTTCTTCTTATTAAGAAGTACTGGCAATAATTGGCTAATAAAAAAGTAAATTGAAAATTTCAGTGTAGGTGAATTTACAGATATCAAAATGCTATTGTCTGAATTGCTTCTTTTTCCAGTTTTCATGTCATGAGTGCAATGGAGAGGACATTGCTCTGGAAGCTGGGAAAACATTTCTCATCATGGCGTTGACTCATAAATTTGGCCCTGGACAAGTCAGTCAACATCTCTACTTCTGTATGCTCAACAGTGGAACAGAAATAATAAATCTGTATATACACTGTAAATCCCTGAGAGCTGGATTACAGCATCCTGCAGAAATACTTTTAGAAGGGATTAAAACCCTTTACAATTTAGCCCCCACACTTCTCAAGTATTGCAAGAACTGCTGTGCCTCAGAGTTGGCTGTAACACCTCAGTTAAAAATCTGCAGTGCCTCGTAGTAGATTTAAGGAGTCTCCTATGGTATCATGAAAAAAGCCAAGACATTTGCACTCAGCTATAAAGAGGGTAGTTACAGCTTTGAATTGAATTATACAGCTTACCCCAGTTCCCCTTTTTTCAATTTCTGCATTTGTCCTCACACAAGAACCCTGGTGTCAAGTGGATGTGCCGTAACCTTGGAATACTTTCCCCAGTGCCTGTCTCCCAGAATTCCAGCTCTTCCTTCACCTCATCTCACCTCACCTCACTCTTCCTCATCTCACCTGTCCTTTTTCTTTGTGGCTCTCAAGACTGGCAGAAAGAGCAGTGCACAGCCATCATGCCAAGAATAAGGCTCATCTTCGTATATGTGTCTTACAATATGCTGATTTCCTTTACGAATTTTGCATGAAGAACTTAATGTAAATGGAAAATACAATTGCCTTCTCTCACAAAAGTGCTGTGAGCATTAAATAGTTAATGACCATTAGGCTTTGTTAAGTATCATTTTGCAATTTGGATTTCTCAATTCTAAAGTATTCTTCTGGTAGGTATTTTATCTAATTATCTGTCAGCCCTGTCTGGAGCAGAGATCATATATTTTAGCTGGACTACTGTTGCAGAATCTCCTTTATCTCACAGCAAGACTATTACCTAATTTGAGATGAAACAATTAAACACTAACTGTTCTTTTCAGGTCCCTTTACAGACTTCAAGCTTTGAATCAAGCTTTTTTTTAATATGGGATTCCTTTACAAATAAGTAATTTGAACTTCTAATGAACTTCTGGAAGTTATGTGATGAATAACAGACTGGTATTACTACCACCATGACATCAGTACCCTTTTCTTTCCTAAGAACTTCAGCTTTATATTGAGGAACTGCAAATTGTTTAATAAAGCAGGTGTATACATCAAAGATTCTTAAGAGCAGGAGCAGAAAATAAATGCTTACATTATGTCAATGAGCACAATATTCTTTACAACTTTTATCCTCTTTAATTGGGTTAAAAGATCCCCTCCAAATAAAACCTTGCTCAGACATTTTTCACCACTAAAAGCTTTGTTATTAAAAGCAAAGCTTGACACTACTTAGGTAATATAAAGGCCAAATTAAATTTTGGGAGTATCTTGAAAAGATCAAATGTCCATTTCACAGAACTACAATAATAGAGAACTTATTTACAAAGCTATAAATTTCAAATTAAAAGTCTGGATTCTTTACATCTTAGTGTATTAAAGGAATTATATTACTAAACTACTCAGTGGGGAATCTGTTTAACAAGTTACTGAAGAAAAAAAAAAGTAGAGGAAAAAGGAATGAATATGAGAAGAGACTGTATCTTAAAAATCAACATCCTGTAATTTAATTGTAAAATAATCTGACCTAAGAGAACTGGAATAAGCTGCATAAAAGATTTTCTTTAATGAATAATTAGTTCACAATTTTTTCCTTTTTTGCTTAGGCTATACAATATTTTTTCTCTCTTAATTTAAGAAACAGTTTATTTTCAAAAGGGAAGTTCTGAATTTAAAATCATGCTTGGTGGGTATATGAGTTATACATACTTAATCATTAATTTCAGATTTTTTCATGGACACTATTTGAAAATTCTCTTTGTAAATATAATGATAATTCAAAATATTATTCTAGTAGAAGAATGATCAAGGAAGAACACCTGGCAGCTTAGTGAATGAAGTCGCTGAATGGCAGAAACCAAGAAGGGCTTGAATTCATCTCCAGTAAGAATCCCCATTCTCCTGTGAAGAAAGGAGTTCTAAATCTGAACCTGGCTTCTAAAACCATCTCCCATTTGTATACTGAGCAAAATAAATTTTTTAAAAACCCTCATTGAGTACTATCCCTAAGCACTGATGGCAAGGATATGTGGTGTCCTTGCTAGGGCACGGCCAGGGTCTAACCCCACCTTGTTGGCCTCGAGACCTCATCTGCGAGTGCTGATCCGTGAGGTGTGGATGGCAGGGTGTCTCTGCACCTAAGTGAGGAATCTTGGCCCTTTGTTGCTCCAGAGTGATATAGACACACTCTCACACATTTCATGTGCCGATTGTTTGGGGCCTTCTCCTTAAAAGCACCACTGCACCTGGATCTTGGATTGTAGTCTGATCTGCAATTAATGAAAGTACAGTTGAAAGATAGGAATGCTGCATCTCATTTCCATTTGTTCTCCAGATTCTTAGAAATCCCAGACAGATGTTTTCATTTAATATAAGACATGCAAAAAGTAAAAATAAGTGTTTTTTCAGGAAGAATGTAGAGCACTGTGTTGATTGAATGTTTTGAGCTTACTTTCATTCCCTGTTCAGTTGTCATTTCACTAGTAATTTATTTTAAGAGTCATCACGTGGAACTCTTCAAATCAAGCCAACAACACTACCCATAATAATAACAATAACTAATATGTGGTATTTAAACAGGGCTTCTCCTCTTCAAAGCATTTTGCAAATATTGATTCATGATCGACTGAAGAATAGGAAAATCTTGGGTAGGATATATTAATGTATAATCTTTGGATTAATTAAGATTTATAGTGTCAGTCTTGTTCCTGGCAGAATTCTGAGTATTTTCCTGGAGTTTGCCTGGGATGATTTTCACCCACTTTTTTGCCCATCTTCCTGGGAGGTATTAGTTTAAATCTGAAATGCAAATGTCTGGAGTAGCATCACTCTTTTTATTCCATATTTTTCATTTTTATCTCTTTGATATGGTGCTTTGCAGATTTTGGACAGCCAACTGAAAGCAGCAACGCATAAATGCATCTTTTAAAATTATTTAAAATTATTCTTCACCCGGAACACTAACGGTGATGGAGCCTCACCCTTTGCAGCTCTCCAGGGACCACAGCAGCTCCAAACTGGGAACATGAGTAAGGGTTGAGGGCAGATGGGAAGAAGCAAGTGGGCAAAGAGTTCAGAAGGAAAATTTCCAGTTTACAAATACTGCAGAAGAGCCAGGAGAGTCACAGCGCCATCAAATGAACTGTGCTCCTCAATTATCACCTGGAAACACAGTGGAAAAAAAGATTAGCAGAAAGCTTTTACCACCTGCTGTAGCCATTTTGTGCTATTCTTGAGACAGAGAATGGCTGTAGAGAGGTCCCAGGGAAAAATCTTTGGTGTGAATAATAGCCAAGGACACTGTTCTTTCAGGACCTCCCAGAAATTCCTGGAAGAATAAACCAAGTAGGCCGAGTTTTAGGTTTTGGGGTAGGTTTTTTCTGTGTCTGATCTTTATCCATCTTAACCATGAGAAAATGTCCAAAGCTGCTGCTCTGAGGCAAGCTGAATACTCCTAGGGCTGACTTAAATTTGCTTTCTTATATTAGATTTTTTGAAGGTAGATTGACTAGATGGGAAAGTGCTCTGATCTATTTCCTATCCACTCACAGATCCTCTCTTTTCTTTTACATTTCCTTCTGTCATTGAACATTCCCTTTTAAGTGCAGACAGTAATCTGAGGAAACATTGGTTTACTGCAATGTCCACTTGCATGTAGTTAAACAATGTATATTTCTACCTCTTTGCATGAACTATGTGTAAGGAGAATTTATCTGCTTTTGTTTTTATTTCATGTCCCTGGTGGTTGTTTTATAGACCAAATGACCCTAATTGATTGATAACTTCAGAAAAGCCACCATTAATGACCCAAGAAGAGGTACTTTTACTTTGCTTAGTAGAGCTACACTGCATCTCAAATGTTTCGTAACTATTTATCAAAATCTAGATACTATTCTTCTAAATAGAAGCTGAGGTATCCTGGCCTTATCGTTCTGAAAAAAAGATCCAGTATTTCGGTGCAGAATTTTCACTTAAGTAGTGTATCTCTGGCTTTCTATAAAGTGGATTGGTATTGCATCGCATCATCTCAAATAGTTTGCTATTCCCAGTGTTGAAAACAAAACAGGCACCTGGCAATTGTAAGGAACAGATTTCAAAAATAAGATACCAGGTAGGAGGCAACAGTAACTTCACCAACATATGCAGGGAGAGTACAGTTTTCCTTAGGAATAAACATAGATTTTCTCTTTTCATTGGCATTCCCTACTGTCATAGAGAGTGTCCTTATAAAGATACACAGAGACATGAGAAAATTTAATTTCTGCCTGACCATTTCAGGATTCAACTCACTACTGCAGGTTTGTTCCAAAAATATGGAATACATTAGGTCAAAAGTATACAAACATCAAAAAATAAAAATGAAGATTTCCTGAGCATTAGTCTACATTTTAATAGAATATTAAACATTTTTTTCTAAATTTTACAAGTACTCGCTTTAATAACAGAATATAAGACAGTCAATTTGTAAGTAAACACTGTGCTTCAGTATTGTACTAAGTCTTTTTCTTTACATGGAGAATTGCCTGCTTAATGCTTCTGCAGAATCTGATATACCTTAGTTCTTTCAGCTTCTGTCCTCAGATCAAAAAATCCTGAGGTTTTTTAACTTTTGTTTCAGAAAGTTAAAAAACCCAGACATAGCCTTTTTCTGAAATCTTTCCACAAAAAACTGAACACCAAACAAGGGACAGGTGGTTGTTAGAGCAGCACTCTTTTCCTGACTCTTTGAGTGAACTAGTTGGAAATTTCACAATGGCCTTCGGTTGCAAATTAAAGCATGGGCATTCCTTTTCTTTGTCGTTGTTACATGGCTTAGTAACCATTGCAAAAGATTTGTACCTATACTTATCCTGAAACCATCTGTTGCTCCATTCCAAACATGCAATACTTACACTGTTTCTTATACTAATCTCTTTTTTATCTCCTGCTATTAACTGTTCAATCTAACCAAATTGTTTGAAGACTTTTTTTTTGCTTCAGTTGAGTTTCTTTCTTCCCAGCCTTTCACATAACTGAGAAAACAGGTAACCATAAGCAACCTTCAAACATCTCTTAACTAATAAAATTTTTGCATACCTGCCAGCTACTGTTAGTTCCAACAAAGACAATTACTCTTTTCTGACACAGAAAAAAAAACCTCCATGAAAATATTAGCTATACTGCAGTGTAGTTCAAAAGTCCAAATGAATTTTTAAAGCTTTGTGCTTAATATTTAAATGAAGTTTAAATGACAACTTGGTGGTCTTATCTGAGAAGTTGTTCTAGTCTTGAGTCTTCATCATACATATCTATTTAGGAGATACCAGACAAATAAATATGTAAAGGCTTTCTGCTCTTTCTTCATTGCTACCTCCTGGCAATAGTCCTGTTCCTGTGGCAAGATCCTACACCTGATCCTCTTGTCAATGAACCTCCAGCACTTTAGACACAAGATCATTTACCTTCAATCTCAAATTTGATGGAACAAAAATGTCAGAAGTACATCTGTGAAATAAATAAGAGAAAAGAAGACAGTAGAGAGAAGGAAAAGAACTTGTATGCAGATTTGACTGAAATTTAAATAAAGCACCTTCAGAGAGTAAGGTTTTCCTGTTGGAAGTTACTGACTCTGAAGTGCTTCCTATTCTCAGTACTCTCTGTAGAGAGAGCTGATGACCATTTTAGTTCTAATTGAAATATTCCATTCAGGTGGCTAAAATCAAAATGAATCAGGGCTTTGGAACTGATATTTTGTATTGTTTATGTTATAAAGCAAGCTTTGGAAACACAGTAGGAGTTCTTTCTTCTGACAAGATCCGCTTTCAAAAGGGCTTGGGTCTCAGCTTCTAAATGCTCCAAAACAGTATTTTTCAAGCTTTTCAAAGATTTCCAAGTGTGGATTTTCAACATATCCACCAGCTCCTATGCCAAACTTTTCTCAAGAAAATTAAACCCTACAGTTTATGAACACAATCTGAGTTTCTCTGAAAACATAATCCTCATTCTAAGCACTAAAAGTATGACCTTTTGTCTCTAAGTTAATTTGTAATACAACAAATACTTATAAGACAACTTGATACAAGACAGAAGTCTGTATATGCATATAAAGTTTCATTTAGGTAACAAAATTCTGAATTCTTATCAGAATTTTCCCATGTGCACTGCCTTTAAAATAAAAATTACTTGGAATGTTTTTCTTGGAAAACAAACAAACAAACATACAAAGACTTCCCCCACTTCCATCCCTTGGTAGACTGTCTAAAGATATTGTTATAATTCAACATAACCTTTCGGATCATTAGAATGCCAGAGTTGCCTCAAGAAAGATCACAGTGTTCCTTGCCTCAAACACCTTGGCAGCGCTGATTGCACAGCTCGACACCGCGTTCTGCATCCGGGAAGAGAGCGTGATGGGGGAGCTGCCATCACTCACCACTGAGCTCCACTGTGTACCTGCTGCAGGTACCTGCCCGGCCACAAACAATGCAGCCCTGCTTTCTTCATATATACACACACTGAAAAAAATAGTAACGCTGGCTTTAGTGCCAGCCCAGACGTGTACTTCTAAAGGTCAGTTTAATTCATCAGAAATAGTTGAAAATATGCCAGTTGAAAAGATGCCTTTCTGCTGGCTCTTTTTGCTCTTGTGAACAAATGTTTCCTAATGTTGAATACCTACATAAAGGGCAAGTTCCCTCTATAGAACTGCACAGTGCCTTTACTACTGATACCGGGCTCTCATCCCATATATAGACTTTTCTGTTGCACTGAAGTAACAGCTCAAATATCAAGCTCAACACACTTCATGAGGGGCCGGGGAGATATGTCTCTTTTCTCACCAGTATAAACTTGGAAATAAGCGATGGTATTATCTTCTTTATCACAATTTAATGCAAATGTTTTACAACATCCGTAGCATCAGCAGTCTGTCACACTGCCTGGTACATCATGCTTGGAAGTACAAGGGACTTGGAGACCTAAGATGAGCACTGGCTGGTGAAGTGTTTCGTGCAGGAGGACACAGGCTGGAGCACCATTCACAGCAATGCAATAAAACTCTGCCCCTGCATGAGGGAAAGGTAATACACCAAAGGCATGGGGAGACAATGAGCACAATTTAGTTAGAAGTTAGCAATCCCATCTACTTGGCAGGATTCCCAAGACTCTGGTTAACTCAGAAAGAGGAAGAAGCCAGAGGGACTTTGAGTCTGCTTCTGGGAAAAAACATAGTAATAATGACAACACAGTAATATGAGCAGGAACTACATATTTATTTGCACATTCTTGTATATATTGGTTAACAGTGCATCATAAACACATTAATTCATAAAGACAAAGGAATTCCTTAACTTTTAATAATTTACTTAATGGAATGTTTCTGATGAATCAATGTTATTTGCATGATTTTCCTGTAGATCTGTTTGTTAGGCTGTTTTTTCAGAAAGGTGGAGCAACAGCTGAAAGCAAAAGTAAGAAAAATGTATCTTTAGTAAAAATGGCTATTATTTGTTAACATTGGATTGTTAATTTTTGGGGTTTTTTTGCAATTACCAGAGCTTTAAAAAAAGTAGATATGCATAAGAGATGTCAGGAGAAGCAGCAGAATACAGGAAATAACTCTGGTAGTAAGAATACAGCTAAATCTTATGTTTAGGTATGAAAGGAGCCAAAAGAAAAGGTCACACTACCATTTTTCTAATGAGTAATAAGTAAACATGCCAGAATATCAACTAGGGAAAACAGGTGCAATTAGATTTAACTACACAGGTCCTCATATCAAAAGCTAAAATGGGTTACACATTGCCTGTATTTTTCTTTGCAGACAGGGCAAAAATTTCTTCCTGAGCAACAGAAATACCTGAAGATAGCACACAGGAGCAATCACAGATTCAACTCTTGAAAACCACTTATTTTATCACCCTTAGGAAAGGTGGTGTGGAATGGTTCATACCAGTCCTGCAGTGAGGAATAAACAGTCTAATCATGCAACTAAACATCGGTCCTCTTCCCAGCTCTTTCCAGCTCCTCCCTCTGTGCCTCCAGGCCCTGCTCCAGGGAGCAGGCATGCCTTGCAGCCGCTGCCTTTCCTGACTTTCAGCGCTCTTGCACGCAGCAGTTCTGAGAGCAGCAGTACGAGAGCAAGCACACAACACAGGGACCCGGCCTGCATTAAGAGCACCCAAAGGAATTTTGACATAAACACTCGCTTTCACAAGAATACGGTTTGGTGTATCACTGTAACTTTTCAAGGTATTTAGATAATTGGCTGTTCACAAAAGCTGTTCACAAAAGCCACTTCATGAGCAGAAATTAAGGATGGTCATTCCCTGGCTGATCCTTCAGGGATGAGCTGCCCACAGGACTCCTAACAAGGCAATTCAAGACCTAGACTGAAAATTATTATGAGTAGGTTTTAGTTTCATTGCCTTCTATGATTCTTTAGCATAACTATTCATATGACTATTTATACTTGTGAACATGTCCTGGAATAACTTTGCTACTATACTACAACATCCCCATTGTAAATACTTTCCAGCAGGAACAAGAGAAGCCAGTTTCCCAGCCAAGAAACCAGACTTCAGCAGGAAGTGATCTCAGTAGGCATATCCTTCATTTCTGGAGTTATTTGCTTGAGCCAAAAGTCAAATGAGGACACATCTAAGCAAACAAACTAGTGTAAAGAAAATGTGCTACAAATTAAAGGGAAATCAGTCAACAGAAGACATATAAAGTACCTTAGTCTCTCTTTCTTTTGTCAACAATACACACTTCTGCAGTTGAAATAGCAATATTTTCTAATAAACATACTGAAATGATAAAGCACCATTTGCCTCTAAAAGCCTTCCAAATATTCTGCTGTGATCTAAATACATATGTGGATTAAGGGGTGTGTTTAAAAAAATTCTGTCTTCAGATGAAGGTTGGAAAATCTTATACAATAGTGTGAAGCACAGTAACATATACACTGAATTCCTGCCAGAAAGCAAAGGCCTTTCCTTTGCCTGCTCCTTATGCTCAAGACAGTATGCAAAAAGTTACAAAGACATTTGACAGTGACGACTGGAAACCTCAGAACATATAAATTTCTTACTGATTTGTGACTGAACCTTTTGTTTTTTGTTGAGATTTGAGGACAGCTTATGAGTCAGGGCTTTGTAAGTATCTGACAGTTTCTAAGGATTTTTTTATTAAATACCATGATTACAATTATATTTTCCGTAGGGTGCCTACTTACTTAGTAGCTATGATGGAAAGATACTTTGAATACTGTAATTGATAGTTTGTGGTTTCTATCACTCAGTGTGGAGCCCTGTATTTATTGTACAACATTCACCTCTGAATACATTATTGTCTATTTCTTTGTGGTTTGTTTGGTTTTTAGTGCTGCATATAATATCTGAACATACTGGAGATGATCATGAAAACTCTTGACAGCACCTCTGTGAGATTTGCTGGCATTATTGCTTCCACATCTCAGGGACAGGAGGGTTATTGTTAAGGGTCCAATATAGGCCTAAGGAAAATGTTTGTCTTCATCCAGCCTTCCCCTAGCTCTTCACCTTAATCTCTTTGTCATTTCTACCCTTCCTTTAGCTTTCCGCAGCTGTTGATTCCACACACTGGTGAGTTCTCCCTTTGTAGGCAGCAATACAGGAATCAAAGGGAAAGTTCATATCCATCTTTCAGTATCTAATATGGCAATACTCAATATATGACAATAGTCCCTCACACCTGAAAAGGGCAACTCAAAGGAAAATTCTGCTCAAACCTTCCAGCCCTGGATTTTATCATGCCCAGTTCAAATTAAATCTTCAGATAGATTCCCAACACCAATAATCTCTATCGTGAATGAGGCTATAATGAGACTTTTGAGATTTAAGAAGGTTCACAATTTGGCCAAATATCCACAGGTGTCGCCCCAAGTGTATTTCTGACATCAGAATGACCTCACTGCATTTTTTGACAGAAAATATAACTCAGTGCAATACTAACTGACATTGTCAATTAGACTCAGTTTTTCCATTCTCAAAAAACCCCAGACAAATCACATTTGATTGGAACTTCTTTCCCCTTCCCTCACTAGTGAAATTACATGGGAGGCAACATTTTAGTTCAGTTAAAGCTTGGCAAACTTACAAGCAAATGAAAAGTAGAATGCTAGAGTCAAAATTATTGAACAACTTTATATGGCTTCTCTGTTCATTCTCTGTAATTCATAATGAAGTAACTAAAACAAAAAAGCTAGAAAAAGCATAAAAAGTGTAAGAAAAAATAAACCTGTCTGATAATTGTAGAGAAAATAAGTCAGAATAGAGTGAAGAAATTAATAAATACATTTTATTAAGTCTTTAAAGACAGTAAAATTCACAGTTGGAACTTTTTGATTTTAAATTCAATTCTCTGTCTATGTTTGCTCTATTATTAGTATATAACACTTCACTCTTAGGGGGTCTTATAAAACATGTATGTCCTTTTTTGAATACACTTCATGCTTAATAGATTAGACACAAGTGTGTTAACACATTTAATCATTAAAACTCTTTAATGAACAATGCTTCATTCTGAATAATAACAACATATTATAGCTAACTTCATAAAACTACTAAGGATTAGGACAGGAAAAAACAAAAATGTATTAAGTTTCAACATAATTTGCTTTTTCATGTATTTAAGGAGCAGTGAACTACTTATTAAAAATTAACAAAAAAGATTGGCAGTATTACAAAGTGTATCACAATACTGAATTTTGATATTAGGACTTGTTTCCTACTGAGGAGCAGACATTCCTTGAGTATTAAGATTTATGCAAATGAATTTCTTTTGACTTCCATTAATTTGATCCAGGTTCTTATTGATGGTGAAAGAATATGTTAAATTATTTGTTCCCCCAGAACTTCCAATCCAAAACACTTTTAGGTTTACTCAAATCTTACAGAAATCTACTGAGGGCAGAAACCAAAGGGGTATTTTAATCCCTCATGCAAGATTTCCGATTGCTTTTTTTACACATAATCTGGAAATATACGCTGAACATCTGTACACAGCAATAATGAGAAATGTGTTAATTTATTATATGAATACAATAACAATATTCCCTCTGAGCTTTTAGTTCCAGTGATCAGAATTAAACAGCAAAAAATGGGAAGGGAGTAGGGGAAGAGGAGAAAATACTTTCCAGAAAGCAAGAAATAATTCTTTTTGATTTGTACATATTCTGGCAGATTAAAATAGAATAGAAAAAGATAAACAAAATAAAACAAAGCTAAATGCTCATGCAATCCTTCTTGTTATTAAAATGGCTCTTCATGAAAATGCAATTATGTAATTTTTTTGTCCCTTCAAGAGTTTAGGGCTTGACTACACTGAAAGTTAAGATATTTTTACAGTATGAGGAGTCAGAGCTGTACTAGTTTAATCTGGTTAGTATAGATAACAGTATGAATGAAGACGAGACATTCATTTCAGGAAACTCTGTCTAGAACTGCCAAGAGCCATAAGAAAACATCCATGTATTTGCCTACTGCTGAAGTTAGTATTTTTTATTGTTACTGAGTTAATTAAAACCAGCACAGATACCATACTCTTCTGCTCACTGCACGGATGTACAAAAGCAAGAGTACACAACCTCTCTCTGAGTGTGACAATTCATTTCAGCTGTAGTGCTTCTATCTATCTCCCCTCCTTCCTGAAGGCTCACCAGATACCAGCCAGGAGCAACAGCAGATTTGATTCTCTAGCTCTGACAAACTGCTTTCTAATGTCATTTTCCCTGAGAAAATATGGTCTCTATTCCATTGCACAACCAAATTGTAACTCTCACATGGCATTTAGGGGTTCCATTGGTCCCAAAGGACCCAACAGACCAACCTACAGAAGAAAGACAGTGTCCAAAAACAAGCTCCTATCTCCAGAACAATTAATCTGTCATAATGCAACTTCCTTTTCTATGATTGAATCTCTGTTGAGAAAGAAAGTGATCAGGAAAAAACTCCAAATACTGTTCAAGTAGCAACATGGCACCTCTGGCTACTCTTTTTTCCAGGATCTCATACAAATGGAAAGATGAGTTGTGTTCAAATAACTATATGTACATATATGGGCAGTAGATCAAAGTCCAGGGTTCCCATATGTGGCACATCCAATAATGAGGGAAGAGAGTATCATCATGGTCTTCCAGAAGCCTCCACGGGAGTTTAGGAGGCCTCCTGTGGCAAGAAAGTTGGCCTACTGTGCTCCAAGTCTGCACAGAGATTGTTGCTCTGAAGAGTTTGAAGGCTGTTTATAGAGCATGATATTTTGGGAAAAAATCAAGGCTTCATTCTCTATTTAGCTATTACTATATATAGTGATATGTTTTCACTTCACAATCTACATGCATTATTTTCATTAGGTAAAATCATATTAATTCAGAAATCTATTTGCACAATTTTAAATTTTCCTATCAACTTAAGATGCAATCAAAGCCTATCTTCATTCATCTGTTATATCCTAAAATATGCCTTGTCTAGAGATAGTAACTTGCTAAACAATAGAGGAATTGTTTAGTACATGAATGAAGCATATGCACAGGCAGAAAAGGACGTCAGAGTAAAATGCAAAATTAGAATCCTGGAAGAAATCAATAATCTTAACTAATTAAAATCTAAACGCATAAGAGTAAGAAAATGTCAGAAACAAAAATCAAACAGCACAAAAAAAATAATTCTCAAAAATTAGATTTCTGATAGCTAAATAAAAATTAAGGGGAAAAAAAAGGAAAGAAACCCACATTTACTTCCCATGGAAATGTATATGAGATCCCTTATAGTTTAAGTATACATACAGGATAAATTTATTGAAAATGTTTTGAAAACAAAATAAACAAAGATCTAGGGTATGGATGAAACCCTTGTAGAAGAATGCCTGGCTTTTAACTCTTCCCCAAAGAATTTTGGCAAGTCGATACTAACACTTAGATCTTAGAATGAGGTCATATGTTTCTATTCAAATAACTAGTCTTTCTGCAGATTTAACTGGAATGTCAGAGCACTGTCTATACAAAAGTTTATGTTTGCTCTAAATTAGACACGGCAGCACTAAGAATCATGACACGTTTGTAACCAGCAATAAATTTATAGCAGTCACAGAGTTTCTCTTTCCCCACTTGCACTTGTAAATATTTCCTTTGGCAGTAGACTTTGAAAGAAGCCATGCTCAGTATTCAAGCTGATGATGAAGTCATACCATACAGAAGAATATCATAGGAGAAGAAGTGAATAAATCAGCCTTCCTCTAAAAATAAATAAATAAATAAATAAATAAATTCACAAAGCTATTAAAAGCAGGTTGAAGCTAAAAAAAAAAAAAATTTACATCAGTGTTGCAGAGAAAGATTGAAATTTAAACCAGGGAAGCCAAGATTGTCACCAAGATTTATAGCTTTCCCAGATAAAGACCTAATTTTCAGCAAAAACAGGTCACTCATTGTTTGGATGGAAACCAGTTGTTACTCATTATTATGCTGGTTATGACTCAAAGGGGAAAAACATTCCCCAGACAAAATTCAATGATATGGGTGGAGCTCTTCTTTGAATTTTTGGTTTGTTTGAACTCAGTACTCAAAGCTAAACTTGGGGGATATGAATCCACATGCAATTACAACATTAATGTGGACCTCTTTTGAACCAATTTGCTAAGATTACACAGTTTTTTATGTAAAGCTCCAAAAGAGAAAACTATTTAAAAAATGTTCAAAATTCAGAATAGAAATGAGACATCTGTAATAAAATTTCTGGAATGCTCAAAAGTAGTTCCACAAGTCCCAGAATACTATAATCTAATAAGAGGAATTAATTTGCTGCACTCTAAAACACAGCATGTCTCCAGCTTCTCACAATCCACTTACTGCATACAGAAGAAATACTTTACTGAGCTGGGAGTGAAGCTAAGTAAAATCCTAGCTTTAGGAAGATATTTTGGAAGTTGAAGCCACTGTCCAGCTGAAACTGATAGCTATGTCCAAGCAATCCTACACTGCATTCTCCTCAGAAACATAACATTTGCAATTCCTTCATGAACCTGAGTGCATATTAGTAAATCACTCACACTATGTTTTAGAGCAATAATATAATTTTATACCCACCTGAAGTCTACAAAAGGTGCCATTTTACTTAACTTTTCATTGAACTTTGGTTCAGTACATGAAACATTCTCAAAGTGTGAGGACAGGCTTCCCTGTGGGGGACAATGAACAAGAGGGTTCAAATGTGTCCATCTGGCCCCTGGAGCTCTTCATGGCCATTCTAAGGACCTGGTGAGCATGAAGGGTTTCTAAGTGCAGGTGTTGTGGGAATCACATCCCCTGCACAAGCTGGCTTGTTCCACATGCCTGGCCCTGTTCAAGCATGTGACTTGCTAATGTCACTTTAATGTATTTGATTTCATGCATTAAGCCTAGAATTTTTTTTAATCCAGTAGGAAAAATAATTACAACAATCTAATATCTTTTCCTAATCACTTCAAGCTATAAGTCCTGAGGAATTTTTGAGTAAATCTGCATAAAGTTAGCCTTTCTGTTCCTTAATAGATGCCTAGAATTACTGAATGTAGCATGCAAATGACTTGAATTATTCTATGCAACGTGTTTAAGTACCACGAATGATACAGAGCTCACAGGACATATACTGTGCCTCAAGCAAGCATCTCAAGAAGTTTCAGAGTGCAACTGCTCTGTTGTCCTTGATGACATCAGGCATATCCATTTGTCAGAGAAGTGAAAACGTACATCAAACCATTGCCAATTTGTGAAGACAGTTTGGAAGCAAATAACCTTCAGACTTCTAGGTTTTAACGTGAATAGATTGATGAGAGTAAAGTAGATGTCAATAAATATGAATTTTCATATAGGTCAAAAGTAATCTCTGGAGAATTCCTAAAAAACAGTGGATTTGGGAGATCTTTAAGACTGATCAGCACAGTTATGTGAAAAACAGTAGATTATTTTGATTAGATAAATTGGCATCTAAGACTGATCTTCACATGAAAAGAATATATTAGGAGACACCACTGAGCTATAATATTTTTCTGTCTTTGCTCTCCCTTAATTTCATATGGGAAAACATATATTTACATGCTTACTTATTTTGAATCATAATTTATTTGCATATTTATGTCTTTATCAACATATAGAGCTTATTTTGCTTAGTTTTCCTCCACACTCTACCTGTCTCTTGCTATTCCTTATGACTTCTGCATGTCTGACCATTTTCTCCTCTCTTCTGGCTACTTATTTCATAGCTTTGTTCAGCCATTATCAGTCTTTTTTCCACATGCAGATACATCTGGGTGTCTTCTGTTCCAGCATCTGGATCCACTAAACCTCTCACTGCACATTTCTCTTCTCTCCGTGTGAGATCAGAGACAGCCCCTGATGGTCGTGGAAAAAAATTTTTAAAACAAACCCCAAGAATGCTCCAGGCTACTAGTCAGCATTTTTAATTGTCTTTTCTCAGAAGGTATCTATTCATCTGGGTGTGATTAAGAAAAATAGGTTCTCCTAAGCCGTAATGACAGATCCTTGTTTAGGGTCTTGCATTCTCAGAGGCAACTAAATGTAATGATCTATGTAGCCACATCAGTCTTCTGAGTGAACAATGATGAATATTTCCAAATTTCACTTCATTTAAGTAGCAGTAGCATTTTGCTCCTCTTCCTCTATATCTCACATAACCTTGTGATGGATCTATCAACTCAGTTTTGTGGTACTGAATTGATTAAAAACTTTTTTTTTTT